>JAYXIM010032474.1:0-113590 GCA_037575425.1 Anastrepha fraterculus
CGCCAGAAATAAGCCAAAATGGATAATATGCTTAAGAGTTAATTTCGTTAGAGGCAAAAAACGCCTAAGTTTGTTTCATAAAAATGTTTCTCGTTGTTTTTATAAATAATTCCTGAACATATTACGCATCTAAAATGTAAGAATCACAAAGTTTCATATGCCGATTTGCCATAAGAATGTACAAAAGTCCAAAAATCGTATCCCCCTTCAATAAAATTCAGACGAAAACTTCCAAATCGCCGATACACGAATAATCTTTTCTATCCCCACTACTGGAATCCATTGTCGGAACATTGTTTTCTGATTTTGTTTTTTATATTACAGTTCAATTAGACAAACTGAAATAAAGTTAAAAATGCCATTATGACTGAATGAGTTACCATATGATACAGTGGAAAAATCAAAAATGGGCCACGGAGCTCAACTGGCATGTTGGGATCACAGATGGATTAATGTGAATACTGCAGATTATGCTCTCTAGCGATGAGGTTTAAACAAAACAAATAACAGAAATAAATTTCTCGTATTCAAAAACCACATTCACACACACATTTTCTTAAAAAAAAAACAACATTTATCAAAATAAAATAAAAATTTAACTAATTAAAAACAAAATTGATTGCGGACTAATAACTAAAATTAAAAATAACGAATGCCTGAAATTTTGTATAAAGAGAATGACCACTAGTAAAAAAAAATTTAATCAGAAGCAATTTTTAAGTCTCTTCAAGCTTGCACTTTATTATTCCAGAATTTAGTGGGTTACAAAATTGCATACACAGGTTTCCTTTTTTTTTTAAATATGAAAAAATTGAAATATTATTATAATTCGTTCAATGTTCTGTGACTTTAAATTATACGGTTTCATTATTGCATAAACTACATTTTTATGAAAAAAAACACTAAATAAAAAAAAAACGAATGGGCAAAACTTTGTACTTTTTCACGCTGCTATTATTGTGAACACAGCTGTAGGTACATAAACTAACATATGAAGAGCAGAGGTCATCAATAACTAAAGCAGAAAAGAAAAAAAAATTACACAAACTAATGATAATACAAGTATGCACGAACAACAACAACTACCGCTAAGCACGATTACAAATACCTCAAACATATTGTCTGAATGTCAAGCGCTTTAAAAGTCGGCTGAAACTGTGCCAAGTGCGACTTTGCAGGATGTTCAAGTGTTCCCATACAACTCAAGCACCCGCATCCGCTCCCCAACGTCGCATCAATTCAATCAGACATGCAAGTACTTAATATATATACACACAACAAGCGAACTGCCGCACAATGAAAGCAAAAGGAAACGTCATAGCATGAAGAGGCATCGAAGATTTTATACCGGCAATGAAAGCGCCTCCACCCTTGTGGCAGTAACAGTCAGACAGACAGACAGAATATCTTAACCTTCTTCAACCTACTTTTAAATGTACATACCTTTTTAATAAGGATACATATACTCGTATGTATGTACTTATATACACATATGTAGGCACTCAGTCAGGGTCTAGGCTCTTTTTCTTAGTGGTCGCCATTTCCATTTGCTCATTTCGTCTTTCTTTCTTTTTCGTTCAATACAAAAGTTTTAAGAGTATAAAGTATGTTCTTTTTTGTTGCTGTTGTTGTTGTTTTGATTTTGCTCTCCTATTCTGGTCCTTCAGATAACACTAGGTATCTTAACCTTATGTGGAGGTTATCAGTTAGCAGCATGTAAGGTCACTTTTCAACGCATGAGTGGCTATTATGTGGTATATGTATGTGTGTATTTGTGTGTACTTGAAAAGTAATGAATGACAAGTTTGTGAATGAGTGTGTAGTTTTGAAATAGAGCAATTCCATGATAAGTGAACGAAATAGTGTGGACGCTATTGCAAATTTTTTTAAAAATCGTTTTATTTGAGTATAATAAGAATTAGGCAGAAAAAATTGTGAAACAAAAAATTTTTACTTTTGAAACTTGTTCAATGTTAAATATTTTGATTTATGAAAACATTTTTCATTTTTAGAATAAAATCTTCTATTCTAAAAGACGTTTATTTGGAAAAAATGTATTTTGTCATTTTGGAAAAGTTCCAAAAAGCTCAAGTTGTTTGAGAAGATAGCGCTTTGCAATATCTTCGCCGCCATTTTTGAATAGCTCAGCTAGCATTTCTTTTGTCACAGTCGGGTAAATTTCCATGCATTCAGGTACTGAGGAAGACCGGGATATAGCATATTCTCTTTCTCTGCGGTTTTCTATCCTGTCACCATTCAGCAAGAGCTTCTCGTGCTTTACTACATAATTTATGCATACTCGAGATACCAGTCACCAGATCGCCGACTATATTCCTATAGAAAATTTAGCTGGTTTTAAACTCTTTTGTAAGTTGCCGAATTTTTTAATAGAAGCTCTTCACGTTCACGTGTTTCGTCTTCGTCCGCTCTTTTTTCTTCTTCTCTCTCTACTTCCAATGTCAATCCTACATGGCGCCCGTTATGCTCCCGATCAAAGTCTTTCCTGATCGCAGCCGAAATTCCTTATTTTCGTTCACTATTTTCTTGAAAAGCACACTCACAGAACAGGAGCTACAGTTGGACGGCGAATAAACTAACTGTATTTGCGAATAAACTTTTCGATGTCGCATATTCCTTCTAGCGCGAGACTCATGTTTTTGCTGTAGAGGCATGTGCGGATATTGGCTGCTATAAAATAATGATCCGAGGCGATTGTAGGTCCACAAATCGTACGTGAATCTCAAACGCAACACGAACGATTTAATTTTGAGTTTTTGAGGATACAAACCTTGTAGCTCTATGGATATTTCTTTATACTAGTACCAGGTGCTACAGACTGTATTTTTTTTCAACCTCAAGGTAGTCGATTAGGCTCAGCCTTTTAGCAGATGTTTCATCGAACTGGCTGAATTTTCTGATTATGGATCCAAATTCTACTTTATGCCCTGCTGTGGCGAGGGTAACGTGCCCATCTCTGATCGCACCGTTCTTCTCTTTTATCGAAGTGTGAACGCAAATCAGCGAGACGTTATAAGGAAGCTCGCTTTGAACTAAAATTTGGCTAGACACTCACACACTAGAGTATAATTGACACTTCGACTAGAAGTCTCTTTCCCACCATAACCCACTTTTGCATTACAACTGTAATAGAGGTATTTTATTCATTACGAAACTGGATATTCCAAGTGAATTCTGTCACATCATAGTGTTTAAAACGTTGCCCGTGGTCGTCATCAAGAAGAGAGTGTCTCCTGTGACTTCTTCTTATATATGTACATCTCGTTGCAGAAATTATGTAACGTAAAATTTCACACTTTGTATAAAACTTTTTCAAATTTCATTAAAACTTTCAACGTTTTAACAAGAATTTTCAGAATATTTCTGGGTCTGAAGTTTCATAGCCCATTGAATTTTAGTGAATTTTGCTAGGCTTTTTACTCCATATATACAAAATTCGAGTATGTATATACTTTGTATGAAAGAAAAGACATGACAGCATAGTGAAAAGATTGTGTCACTTGAAACTTGCATTTTGTTGTATTGACTAAAATGACTGCAACAGTTTACGGACAAGTTTTAAATATTTTTTTTTTTTTTTTGTTAAATATTTTTTTACTCTCTTACATTCTGAGAAATGTATCTACAGAACTAGGTCAGCTAAGGACCCGTTTTGGTATTCTGAGTGGAATTAAAAACTATGAAACGTAAAAAAGCTTTATATCTCTATGAAGATGTCCCCGAAAAAAGTCTTTTTTCGATATGCTAACCCCTAAATCTGTTATATGGCAAAAAATAAGTTTCTCCGTAAATTTGCTATAAAACGCTGCTCTTTAATTTGACTATTCAGGCTTGACAAAGCTCAAATCTGCAACAGTTTACTAGCAAGTTTTGATTTTTTTTTAACATTTTTTTAATCTTTTATATTCTGCGAAATGTATCTACAGAACTAGGCCAGCTAATAACCCCTTTTGGCATTCTGAGTGGAATTAAAAACATTAAAATATAGAAAGGCTTTATATTTTTATGAGGACGCCCGCAAAAAATTACTTTTTCCACTTTATATATCATTGAATATTTAGCCGTACCGCCAACAGTTTGAAAATTAATAATATAATTTCCATGGGAAAAATGCACTTTTCTGTAAAGTTGGTACAAAATATTTACAGGCCGATATTATTTAATCTTCTCTTCACTAAAAACCAAAAAAGTTATACCCTTTACTCAAAAAAAATTATTTTAAACTATTTTTATAGGGAAGATATGACATGAACATTTTTTAATCGCACCTGCAAATGACGGCGCTCCAGCCTATTTTCTAATTCCACACGAGTGCCCATTATTTGAGCTAAAATTTGCTTTTAATCTTCATTCAGCGTAAACAACTGCAATATTGCTTGAACAATTCATTCTTTGAGTTTATGTAATACCTATTAATATTTTTTATTTTTGTGTGTTTCCATGAAATTGTGAAGATTACAAACTATAACTATTTCAAATTACCTCAATTTTAGTACATTAAACTTTATTTGAATTGATCACTTGAAATTTGTTTAGTCTGAAAATAAAACTGCCCATTCGATTTCTATATTTAATTTAAATAAATACCTCGATTTGAGTTATTTGACTCCGCCCAGACATTCAACGGAACCTTTACTTATACACTAATAACAAAACACACTTAATGTCTTCATTAGAAATGTACATCACGTTAGGAACTGACGAACGCAAGGAGTCCATAATACAGAAACAGTATAGCGTATGCACGTACAAATGCCATGCCAAAGAAATCTAATAAGCCAGGACGAGAATTGCGAGTAGCTCCTTCACTGCTCATTTTCCTTTCTTTACTATTTGATGCAGACGAAATGGAATAAATGGGCGATAGCAGAAAAGTGAATAGGGAATACTGAGCGGAGACAGGTATACGAGTGCTGTGTAAATTGATGAAATTAGCGGGTGATTTTTTTGGCTTAAATTATAGAAGTTTTTTTGCACACAAGTAAAACACAAAAGCTAAGAAAATGTTTTAATACCATGGCTTTACGAGTGGTATCGTAAATTTTCTGACATTTGACGTTGGCAAATGAGAAGTTGGTCTATTTTGACAACTTTTTCAAGCATAACCTTCTTATTAGCTTATCGGTTACTAAAGTGACGAGTAGGGGCACTCAAGTCGCCAGTCTTACCTAATTTGTGAGGATAAATGCGATGAGCCAGATAGTAGTATATAGGCAGCCAATTGGCAGGCCTATTTCTCAGGTACAATCGGTCGGCGCACTTCGACACATTGCACTATTTTGTTGAACTAAGTATTCAGACACAGCGGCTCCGCTGGCTAGGCCATTTCATCGGAATGGATACAAATGCTCCGGAGGAAAGTCTCCTTTATGTTATAAAGACTCGCTTAAGCGGTTATTACGCCAGTTATGAAGATAATAAAAGTATTTAGTATTAGGATAAAGTTAGATAGGCCACTCTTAAAAAAATGTCACTCGAGCATTTCTCTACATGATCCAGCTGTTTAAGGGAATCTATCAGCCCTTTTAGCGAGAATGTGTTTAAAATGTTCGGATCCTTGAAGATCTGATTTTACAGAAGTATGAAGTGTCTTCAACAACCATGGGAACCATTCGATCACAAGCCGTATCTTCACTTCGTAGTAAGTTACAAGTTCTTCGTTCATCAAATGATGATCATAGTGAACACTACATTGCATGCATTTTGATTTGAACGCCCGTTTTCATAATAAGCCTGAATAACTTTACGCATTGCTCGATTGTGTATCTTTCCATGGTTCAAATTGAGTTAGTCTGAAATTGAAAAATGTCAAATGAAATGTAGAAAAAAACTCGACGTTTAGGTGTGGTTCGTATTCAACATCGGCTCTTAAAATTTAACCACCCTTTATATGAATTATATAGATAAATATGAACTATTATCGTAAAGTTTAACTTTTGTTGTAGTCTGTAAGAAATCATAAATAAATCAATAAATATATATCTATAGTAGCCTTGAAAATTAACATAATTAGCACACAGACAATCGATATCGATGTGGAAAACCAACGTAGATTTCATCTTCTGGCTTAGCAAATATGGTCCCATGTTACCTCCGAGGTATACTTCAGTAAATAATTAGGTTTTTTTTTCAATTAATATCGCTCCAAATGCATCAATTTTGCCCATTCGCGAAGCCCATTGACCAAAAGTTTACCTCATTAAAAAACTTAAACGTCGGAAGGCTCTGCAAATATTTTTGATACAACACTGATTTCCAAATAAACTTCCTCAAAATATAAACGCTGCAAGTATTTGTATGACATTTTACTAGAAAACGTTGAACTGATATCTATAAAGACAGTACTTTACGCCTAAAACTAAGCACCCTTTACAAACAAAACTGGGCTATAATACACGTATGAAGATATGTCGTTGCAAGTCCCATTGAAATTGGTCATGTGCTTTTGTAACACTTGTCACAGTTCGATTGTATGGATTACAGTTTTCAAAATGAATTGAGGGAATGGAATAATACCTATGTTCTGCCATTACTGTCAACATAGTTTGTCAACTTTCCATACGAGCTCAAACATACCAGCTCAATACCTTCGAAGTTGTCAAATAGTGTTTTTCAGCACTGCTCCCAAAAGTATGCTGTAAACTATTTAAAGTTCAACGCAAAGCAAATTGGTCGTCGACCTTACAGCGTTAATGTATGTGAATTTGCATACTTTAAGGAGGCGTCATAAAATCTGAATAGCATGGAAAGCAATAAGCCTGAATAAATTATCAAAAATTTTAATAATAGTGAATTAAAGCGCTTAAATAAATTCCAATTTTTATCGCAAAACAAAGTTATTAACGCTAATATTCAAGCTATTCATATAGTATTTTACTTCGATTGAACTATAATTATTTGAAAACAAGTCCTTTCCAAGCCCTCATATCAAATTTAGAAAGAGTCTAAATTTCTGGTGAAAGTATTTTCTTATATTTTTTGCCCCCCTTCAAACAGTTATAACTGTTGAAGCCTTTAAGATTTCATTTGAAAGGTATTTTTTCAATATTTTTAAAGTTTGGAAATGATGTTGGGCATGTGAAACGAAACTTTTAAAACTAAATATTTTAAAATAATATTTTATAGAGAAAATTGTGAAGATAATCAAATTTAAATATTATCTGACTTATAACCTCTCCAACAATACCCCATTTATGCAAATCAGAACAGGAAATGTTGGCTTATAGTACCATGGTTTTAGTACCATTTTTAAGGGACTTTTTTGATTTTTACCACCTCCATGAATACTTTCATGAGTTTGAGTATAAACTTGGCACAAATGCAAGATTTTAACGGAATCACCACTTTTTGTTGCAATTAATATGGAATGGCTGTTATGTATTTAAAGTTTTCAAATATCAGCATTTATTGCCACCCAAAAATATGCTTTGAAATGTTTAAATTCTAACGCAAAAATATTTACTAGTCTACTATACAGAGATTGCGTATTTCAATGCTTTGATTGGAAAGCTTTATTCACATTTTTTTATATGCAAAACACGTTTTCTTTCTATTCCCTTTTCTATTATCTTCTTTGTGAATATTTATCCAGCCTAACGTTTATTTTCTTACAAAGTCTGACTACATTCTCTCTTCTTAGTTCGCTCACAAACCTCATTTCCAATTACGTCACATCAAAGTTACACGCCTTTGCCCACTCCAATCTATGTATTCTTATAATTTTATCATTTTTAGAGAAATTTCAGATATGCTTTAGATAGGCTTATGCCATATAAAAAGATGAAATTAATTCATATTGATTTTATGTCAAATTTGTAGTGAAGAAATTATCCACCTCATCGCAAACAAAGTCCTTCATGTGGATAATGTGTCCAATTTTAAATAACAACCGTAACATTTTTGTAAATGGAAGCTACACAACAATCAAGCGAAAATGTTTCCGAAGAAAGCAATAGGCAGAGAAGGAAGGAAGCTGAAATTGTTTTAATAAAGGTGAAAATTTGTCAAAACTTTCAAGCGCAGACGATTAAGACCAAATACTTTAAGGAAAAAATGAAATTAACGAAGCATAAAATTGCCGCTTCAATTAGTTTGTGATATCGATAGCAAATTGAACGTAAATAGAAATAATGAAGCACACACCTGTGATTTTAAGTTCAGAAATATGAAAAGAAAAAAGTGTAAGTATCAAAAGTAGCAAACAAAGAAACAAAGAAATTAATTAATTTCTGGACATAGAAGAGTGTAGCAAGAACAAATTACTTAAACAAAATGCTGTAGACATTTTCATTTTAAAATCGTACTTTACCATCCAAGCACATTTGTCTAAACAATTGAATTATTTTAACATTTCCAAATTCAAAACAAAAAAGAACAAAACAGCTGCCATAAGTATGCAAATTACATCAGCTTTATTTCTATTTAAATATTTATTTCGACTCAAAATAAATATCGATATTGCTACATATATAAATCCAAAATGATCCAGCTGGCTGGCATAAAAAATTGCTTTGAAGTGTATTTAACTGGAGAAGCGTAAAAACAAAAAACCAAGCGCTTCAAAATTTCATACCAGCGCACAGTGGAATTTAATAATCATATCTCCTCATCCTTTTTTTATGACATACGAAGTAGACTTTCTGGAATATTTGTAAAAACCAAAACTGTATTTAAATGGTTTCATTTCAATTTGTATAGTAGTTGAGTGGCATATTTTTAATGATGTTCTGACATTGTACAATAGATTATATGAAATAAGCAATGTTATGACAGTAATAGTTAACAAGCAATACAAAAATATATATTTTTTTTCATTTTATAACTTATTTGTATTATATTTTATTAATTTTTTAGTCACAATCTGAGTTGCTTTCATCTGAACTAATCTCTCATAATCGATATCTTCATCAAGAAGAAGTTGCAATATTTTTTTTTTTGCTTTTAGATAAAGGCGATATCACACGATTGCACATTCATTAAATCTTCCATTTTGTTTTTTCTTGAAAATTTTCTTGTATAATGCTTGCAATAATTTCGGAAGCCTTTGTTTCTAGCTTCCACTGCTTCTTCTCTCATTTGCCAGATTGGAAGTGGAATAGCATTTATAATGTCAGCTCCGTGAATTAGAATTTTATGTACAGAGCTGGGTATATAGAACCAGGAAACTTGTTTAACAACGAGTTCTACTATTTTTATAGCGAGGAGTCGAAAAGGTTTAATACTAATACAATATCTACAAGAAATGGATCGTACAATCACACTGAATCTAAAAATCAGTTCATCGCCTACAGCAGTTAATTGAGGTGCTAGTTGTGGTTGATGGAAGAAGCGCTTGCCTGTATGGCCATTGTTAGTGTTGCGTGAACCAGCCATTGGAATATCAGCTAGCAGAGCCATATGTTCTTTTAAACTTTTTTGAATTTTTAACTTATTTTGTTTTGCGATATCTTTGTCTGCATCTCGAATTTGCCAAGTTTTTTATTGATAACCCATAAGAAATATGCGAGATATACTCAAAAACGTTCCCACGACAGTCAGTTCTACGTAACCTGAACGACCCGAATTTATATCCGGCCAAGGACTGTCACTTCAGCAGCATTCCACGTATGCAAAGTGGATAACCCGAACTCAAACAACTACACATCTAGAATAAGAGCTTGAACCGTTTTCAGATTATTCATTATTTTCGATGAAGCTACAAATTACGAAAGTTTTGGATAGCGACTCCGCAATCACACTGAACACTTTGCCATCAATCATTGTCATGTGAAACTAAAATGAACATTAAAATTGAAGCAACCCCTCTTTGGCACAACTGTGCACGCATTTTGTTTGAGGCTATTACTCAATAGAGACTTGACTATGGAAGAAACTTTGCTGAATTCTGGTTTAGGTTTGTAATGTGTGAACTCCTTTTTCCTTTCAACCAGGACTAATTTTTGAATCAACTAACAAAAAAAGGGAAGTTCTATGATTTCACTTCCACTTCTCTACTAATTTGCTGTTGAAATTTTTAATCTCATATCTATATTTCGGCATTGATAATTTTAGCAAATATAAATGACTGCATGGCTAAACATTTTTCTGAAGGAATTTCCTCATCCGGCTATATTACAAATAAGTCTCGTTTGATAGCCCACATTGTTCTTAAAAAGTTGAATATCATTAAATATTGCAAAAGATAGCAGCTGATTGCAATTAGTCACATTAATGAACAAAATAAAGATTAGCTTCAATACGTTGGAATCTCGTAAGTTCGACTCTCTGAAAGACTCGCATTAGGTAACTTAACAAGTGTTAACTTTGACTACAATTTATAATTATAAAAATATACGCACATATCACAAAACCACATTTGTTTAGTCATTTCATACCTTTAATTTTAAACTAAAATACTTTCATTAAACTAAACTTGAATTTGTTTACTGTAGCTAGTTTCAGTATGCAGTGTGAACAGGCAAGAAAATTTTGGCCTGCACTTGACAAAAAAGGATAGATCTAAAGCAATAGATTATTAAGGAAAGAAAAGTAATTTTGGCGACATTTCACAACTTTAAGTGTTAATAAAATCCCGCTATATCGCTCATTTCGACCACTGTGCAGCGCTTCTTGCGAATCGTAAAATCTTTAATTTTCATTGAACTACACACGTGTACGGCCTTCAATAAAATCGAATTTTCAGATGTGAATTAATTTACTGTTGATTTGCTACGGCATGCGATTTCACACATTTTGCCAATCCCAAAAATACAAAACGCGAAAATGTAAGGAAAAAATCATTCGAAATGTGTGTGCGCCAGCAGTTTAGCATTCGTGCACACCTCGGAAACTAAATCCACTGTAAAAGTGTATAGTTAATTGGAAAGGAAAAATTACTGCAATTCTAAAATTTCTTACATGCAAAATTTCTTCATTTAATTTAAATTTAAAAGTGGGGTCAGCCAAATACTTTAAGCCGCATATTTCAAACTAGCAACAAAATAATAATATGTATAAGATATGTGTAAAAGATTAGCAATTGAGTGTGTACCCGCAACATGGCTGCTGTAATAATGGAACAACTCGGACATAGCGAGCAGGCAAGGAGGATGCACGAACGCCAAATAAGAACATGAAGCAGCAGACCTATCCAGAGAGGAAAATGCAGGTAAACTGACGATACCACTATTAGAAACTAACTTTTCTATGGTAACGGACAGGGTCATGGGGTCATACGCCCCCTATAGATCCGACAGGGGTGATTCTCTTCAGATATGACTTAACAGTGATGGTAATAGGCAGATGCAGCTTGTGGCATTTTGCATCCCGACGAAATACGTGACGATAGTACCGGGGGATCGGTACTTTAATAGTAGGAGATTTAGTTCGGGTTAAGCTCCCACACTGACGGGGTAAGGCATTCGATGCTTCCTCCTCAAAAAAAAAACATTAATTAGAGATGTGCATTTATGAAATTGTTACGATCTCTGAACTTTTGGGATCTCGTTATTATAACTTTGCTCGAAAATAGCTCCAGAAATATTGTTTGAGAAGCTCTACTATATATATATCATTGAGGGCGCGTACACCTTTTCTTGAGTGTTTGGCAGAGCTCCTCCTTCTATTTGTGGTGTGCGTCTTGATGTTGTTCCACAAATGGAGGGACCTACAGTTTCAAGCCGACTCCGAACGGCAGATATTTTATTTTATGAGGAGCTTTTTCGTAGCAGAAATACACTCGGATATTTGCCACTGCGCAGCGCAGCGAATAAAGATCCAGCAGCTACTCTGGCTGGGTCATGTCGTCCGAAATGATACAAACGCTCCGGCTCTGAAAGTATTTGGTGTGATACCAGCTGGCGGTAGCAGAGGAAGAGGCAGACCTCCACTGCGTTGGAAAGATAAGGTGGAGAAGGAGTTGGCTTCACTTGGTGTGTCCAACTAGCGCCGGTTAGCACGAGAAAGAAACATGATGAAATGCTTCGTTAAACTCGGCCAAAATCGCGTAGGCGTTTATCGCGCCAATTAAGAAGAAGAAGAAAGTTTGCCATTACCTGCCGCGAGGTAGGGTCGAACGCAGCATTGCACAGTTGAGGAGCGGTCAGTTTTCGGAAATGAACAAAATCGCACAAATTTATCGCTGACTCACTTGGATGGTCCAAAAATGTTGTTGCAAATGCTCCTCAGTCCAACAAATCCACAGAACGATGTGGTGGCAAAAAGAAAGTGGCGTTCTATACAAGTTACTTTTGCTCTTGCTTCGTAAGAAATAACAAACCTCGAAAATAATCCCGGGATTTTTGGGACAAAAAAAATCGGGATCCTGGTCATCCTTAATATGCATACATAGTGAGTGAGTAATGAAAATCTTACAACGATTTGTATGCCGTGTTTTCAATCGTTTTCACCACCAGATAACGCGATTAAACTCCATATTCGATTAAACTCCGGCTTATATCGGTTTTCATTTCAACAGCAGCAGTTGACCATTGACTATTTTTCCATGCGTACTGTGGAAGTTGTCACCACAAATAGCTTTTGCCGTAGCTGCAGAGATGAGTTGGGGACGGTAAGTTTCGAGCATATGCGCCACTGACCTAGTCTGGCAAAAACGCGGCTTCTCAATCTTAACAAGTGTTTATTCCTTTACGGAACATAAGCGGACACCACACTGTGCGATTACGCCAAGCAAAACTCTTCTTGGGAGTGTACAATTATGAGAGATTCTAAGAACAAACTGATAATGCTCGCACTGCATCTGCCGCTGGTTTCGAATAAGTGCACAGGTTGGGCATGTGGGCACGACGTATTCTTGAGAACACCATCACACTTCCTTCTCAAATACCATGTCTCGAAAAGAATAAGTAAGCTCTCGGTCCAATACGATTTAGCCCTAAAATCCAACGGAAAATATTTTTTGCCAAAAAGTACTACTTTGAACTAAGTAAGAAATTGAGTTATAAAGTCCTCTGCCCACGAAAACAACTTTATAAGTATTTCATTATGTGCGTCATATTGCAAAGCGCTGGAGTTTGAACGGTGGCAACATCCGATGAATCGACCCGTCGAGCATTCGAGGGAAATATCATGTGGAGGATTTTTAGATCTTTGCATGTTTGCGACAGCGAATATCGCAGATGATGGAACAATGAGCCGTATGGGCTTTACGACAACATGGATATAGCGCAGCAAATAAAGATCTAGCAGCTCCGCTGATCAGGTCATGTCATCCAATCGCTCCACTTTTGATAGTACCAGCTGGTGATAGTAGAGAAAGTTTACCTTTGAGTTGGAAAGATCAGGTGTAGAAGGGTTTGGCTTCACTAGTGAGTCCAACAGGCGCCGTACATGTTCACAGAACATCAAAGGACTTTCCGGACTTCTGTCTCTATTTACTGGTAAAGACACTAGAAGTCGCGTACAAATGTTTCATAAAATTGATTCTCATAAAATTATACCATAGAATATAGTCAATATTCCTACCAGAATTCGGGTTAGAGCAACGTAATAAAAGTATGATAAAAATTTGAAAACTTGGTCCACTGTAAAAACAAACTAAGACTGGACTATGACTTTGTTCCACATACCTGCGTGAACTACTCATGATGTACTTTGAGGAATATATAGTTACTCTTCTATTTCAAACAAAAAATGTATTTGTTGTACTGCATACCATTTAAACGACATTGAAGTCTATTACATTTTCTTCTTCTTCTTAATTGGCGCTATAACCGCTTACGCGATTTTGGCCGAGTTTAGCAAAGCGCGCCAGTCGTTTCTTTCTCGTGCTAACCGGCGCCAGTTGGACACACCAAGTGAAGCCAAGTCCTTCTCCACCTGATCTTTCCAACGCAGAGGAGGCCGCCCTCTTCCTCTGCTACCACCAGCTGGTACCGCATCGAATACTTTCAAAGCCGGAGCGTTTGTATCCATTCGGACGACATGACCCAGCCAACGTAGCCGCTGGATCTTTATTCGCTGCGCTATGTCTATGTCGTCGTAAAGCTCATACAGCTCATCGTTCCATCGTCTGCGATATTCGCCGTTGCCAACGTGCAAAGGTCTAAAAATCTTACGCAGAATCTTTCTCTCGAACACTCCAAGCGTCGCTTCATCCGATGTTGTCATCGTCCAAGCTTCTGCGCCATACGTTAGGACGGGCATGATGAGAGTCTTGTAGAGTGTTAGTTTTGTTCGTCGAGAGAGGACTTTACTGCTCAGTTGCCTACTTAGTCCAAAGTAGCACTTGTTGGCAAGAGAGATTCTACGTTGGATTTCAAGGCTGACATTGTTATCGGTGTTAATGCTGGTTCCTAAATAGACGAAGTCTTTTACAACCTCGAAATTATAACTGTCTACAGTGACGTGGGTGCCGATACGCGAGTGCGCCGACTATTACATTTTACTTTCAATTAAATACTTCTATTGGAAGCATCAAAAATTCGGTTGATTAGTGGTAGCTATAAAAAATAATTTATCTGAACAAATTCTGCTCAAAGTCACATATTATCATATATGATATTTATATATTTTAACAGCGAGAAATTCATTGACGTGAATTGTGCTCACTCTATACCGCTATCACCTGTACCAGTAAGATTAACTTCTGTTTTATATCTAGCGGTATTTATTTATACTGAAACTTTTTCACTCGCTTTACGGAATGAAATGCTCAGTTTTAAGCGTATTTAATTGATATTTTACTAGCTTTTTGTACCAGCTGTAAATTTTAAATTCAAGGTAAACATCATAAAAATCATTCGTCAATATTTATACATAGTTCGTTTTATTGAGAAGCAAGGTGATTTTTTCACTCTTTTGTTCTCTGTTTACTCGACGCACATCTATCAAATTCAATCATATCAATCACCGTTGTAATGAAAACAAAGAATGAGGCAATACAACTTAAAAGTAAGAAAAGCAAATTTGCGTGCGGAGTGCAGTCTAATTGCCACGTGGGAGATAATAATTTCAAACACATTCACATTTACGTAGGGGTATATATTTATGCTTGTATGCATTTTTTTCTTAATTACCCTGTAGGGAAAAGTCAATTTATTTAGTATAGTAACATTCAAGGTCAGATACTGGTACTTAATAGAAGAAATACTAATTCGTCATTGACTAGACGGTAGTAGGACGACGGCTACCGTAGTCGAATAGGTACGTGCGTGACTACCAATGGTTAGAAGAAAAAAATGTCGAATAGCGGTTGTTCTTCGGCTGACAATGGCAAGCCTCCGCAAATCCCTCATAAAAAAACTATCTGTTAATTTTCGTGTTTGGCCGAGCTCGCCCTCTTATTTGAAACCAGATTTTAAGCCCAAATTATTAATTTGACTGCAAATTACACACTTTTTTTTGTTTGCACTACATCCAAGTCCACGAAATAAAGATATCGATTTATTAATATTTGCACACAATTCTATCTATTCTAGTCCTAGAGGAGCAGATTTTTAACATTGTAACACTTGCTCCGTTTAAGCTTCAAACAGTCAAAATATATATTGGGCATAGGAATAAGTTTCCGCCCTGGTAAAAGTGGTGTTGCTGCTGATACTATTTTTGTGTTCGCTCTAGTAATATACTGGAGGTCTGAAGGTATATATGTGAAGTCTCGATCGTTTCGTTTAAGGTGTAAAGATCCTCAATTATCTGACGTCAAAAATGTCTACTTTCATCCAAAAAAAACAGCATTTGCAGGAAGTCAACCTTCATTATTACCTTTTAAAGAAAAGTTCAGCAAAAAAGTGTGCTATATTCATCAATATTTACGACAATCACGCTCCACCAAATACAACTTCCAAATAGTGGTTTCGGCGCTTCCAAAATGTGAGTGAAAAAAATCGCGAAACGCCGCCGAAAAAAATCGAAGATACGCAACTACAACAATTATTGGATTAAGACGCACTTCATAATATGTCTAAAGAGTTGGATGTTGACAGGTTAACCGTCGGTAAACTTTTGCACGCGATGAGAATGGTACAGAAAGCAGTTAACTGGCTGTCACATCAATTGAAGGAGAGGGCCGTCGAGAGATGTTTAGTGACGTGTAAGATGCTTTTTGAACGGCAGAAAAGAAAAGGTTTTCTGCATCGCATCGTCACTGGCGATGAAAATGGATATATTATGAGCACCGAAAATGTTGGAGCCCACCAGGTGAACGAGGCCCATCGACAGCGAAAACAAATATTCATGCTCCAAAGGTTATGTTGCGCATCTGATGGGATCAGAAGGATGTCATCTATTATGAACCATCTGAAACCTTCACTGGGGATCTGCACCGACTGCAGCTAATGCGTTTGAATCGAGCCCTCAAAGAAAAGCGGCCGGAATGGGAGGATAGACATGACAAACTGATTTTGCTGCATGACAACGCCAGGGCACGCGTTTGTAAATAGGTCAAGAAATATAGAGGTACTGAATTGTGAAATCTTGCTCCACCCGTATTCCCCAGACATTGCACCTTCGGATTACCATCTGCTCCGATCAATGCAATCAGCCCTTGTTGAAGAGCAGATCAGTTCTTACGAGAGCATCGCAAACTGGCTTAATGAATGGATCAAGACAAAAGAACTCGAATTTTTCGTCAGAGGAATCCGTATGAAGTCTGAAAGATGGAGTAAAGTTGTAGCTTCCAGTGGCACATACTTCACATAATATCAAGTATTATTTAATTGTTTAAATAACTGTTTGTAACTGGCTAAGACCAGACGGAAACTTATTCCCACACCCAATATATTTCCCTATAGGGTATGTGTAAAAATCAGAGCTTGAATACTAGTGAAAGAATTAAATCCGCTGCAGTGAAAAACCAAGCAACTCAACATACATTCCAAAGTGACAAAAATTGTGCCAGCTGCAGAGTTGTTGCAACAAAAAAATATTTTATTATGTTCGTTATTTTTAATTTTTATTACATTTTTAAATATTAAGTAATCTTTATTTGAAACTCCTTTCATTTGAATTTATGAAATATGTGGGTTCTTTTTAAAACCAAAATCGTATGAAGTGGAACAACCAATTTAAAGCCAAGCAAATTGAGAAATATTTCAATTCATCTATACGTATTAACGGATTTATATTTACGATTTCCATCAAAGGATGGTATGATTAATGAGATGGGTTTTCATACATATATATTTTTAAAAAGGTTGGCTGAAATATGGCGATAACTTTTGAAGAGGCAAGATGATACTAGTTTTGTATTAAATGAATGCTGCTTGAGAAACTTATCCAAACTTATTTTTGAGACTCAAAATAAAAAAGTTTTTACGTACATAAAAAATCAAAATTAACTTGTGAAAATAATAATATGAATGTAAATCCTTTTATCGAGTTTTGCTGATATGCTCCTCCTATTTGTCGTGTACGTCTTGATGTTGTTCCACAAATGGTGGGACCTACATTTTTATGCCGCCTCCGAATGGAAAATGGTGCCTTTATGTTAGCTACTGAAAGTTTTTAAAAATGGGAGCAAGACGAAATGTGTTTAGGAAAGCTTTATTGTTTTTTTTAAAGGTGTTGTTATCTAATTTTTAATAAAAACTTAAAATCTACACTTATTATGCAACAAAGTTTCTTGCCACGTTTGTCAGTCTAAACGCGTTGAACTCAAAACTACCATGCGGATTTTCTTACGGTGTTCAATAATGGACGGAAGGATCCATGGGAGAGGTTCACGCCAAGCCGAAACTGGCTGCCATTTGTCATTACTTTTTCAACTAGTCCAAAATTTATAGTTTTTAGCAAAAATTGGACTAGATTTGTTGCGTAGATTGGGAACTAATTCATTAGCTGGGGTAATGTTGATGCAGAGTTTGAGATATTAGTTGATTGATTTAAAATTGAATTACAAACTTACAAACTACCATTTCAGAACTAGGCGACTTGACTGTAAGGTCATGGCAGTTTTACTGACTTTAAAATATTTTACACATACTAAAACAACAAAGTAGGTGGAGGGGTCTACTCCGACAAACTCGGAGTATGCCAATCATTCCGCTTACCTGATCATTGCAGTGTATTTCAGGCGGAAGTCACTGCCATAAAAGAGGGGCTTAAAGAGATAAAAACGAGAGTATTATCCACAAATGAAGTCTTCATTTACTCGGACAGTCAAGCAGCAATAAAAGCGCTGGAATCAAAAACACACTCGTCAAAAACAGTTCTAGAATGTTTTAAACTACTAGATGACGTATCTAAGTGCTACAAGGTGCACCTTATCTGGGTACCGGGCCACAGAGACATTCCAGGAAATTGTAAGGATGAACTTGCAAGAGCCGGTACAACGCTCGATCTCGAACCGGATAAGGAACTGCTACCCATACCTATAGCCACTTGTAAATTACTTATAGACAGGGAAACCATCAAAAAGGTAAATACAATCTGGCAAAACCTCACAACTTGCGAACTAAGCAGACAGACATGGCCGAACTGGAACAGCGGTCGATCGAAGATCTTGCTAAGATTCAACAGGGAATCTATAAGAAAAATGATAGGTGTTTTAACAGGTCATTGTTTAATAGGCAGCCACGCTAGAAGGTTAGGACTACCTTACTTCGATTTCTGTAGAAGCTGTCTAAATACAGAAGAAGAGGAAACAGTCAGACACCTTTTATGTGAGTGTGAAAGCCTAGCTAGGAGAAGGCTGCGCACCCTCGATACAGCATTTCTAACCGATGTAGCGGATATAGCCCATCTAAAGCTAACGAAGCTCTGCTCGTTTATTAAAGCAACCGGATGGTTTGAAAGGGAACACGTAGAGTAAGGATAAGCTCCAGTGGCATCACAATGGACCTGCCGAAGGTCTAAGTGCGTCTTACGACAACCACCCTACCTACCTACCTACCTACTAAAACAAAAGCAACCAACAAAGCGTATTTTAATGTTTAAATCATGAACACATTTCTCGGCTCAATGCCCGTTAAAGCAGAGCAAAGGCGTCAGTCGGCAAATGCGTAAAATAAGTGGGAGCCCTATTAAGTGAAAATTAATAAAATCTCGAGCACGAGCAATTCATAATCGACAAAACAAATCACAAATCCATTATAGAACGCAAAAATAAATCATTGAGTTTGGCATGTGAATAAATCATAACAAGCATGAATTGCTGCCAAAAATAAAATAAAGTTATACAAACAGATGTAAAGCAAGAAACAATAAGTACATAAGCGCCGAAAATATTCAGCATAAACATTCAAATACCTGATGTGCATGGTATACAAATTATTCGGGCGAGCTTTCAATTGCCAAAATCACTCAAACGAATAATTCAAATTTTGTTTTCCTTTAAAAATAACTAAATGTAAAATATGCATATGCAAGGGAGTGCCTGCTGCAATTGAAATGGGATAATAAACGAGTTATAATCGAATTTATTTATTTATATAATTACAAAACAGCAACCAGCATACCATGAAATATGATTTTAAAAACGCCAACCCAACAGAAATTACCAGCATTAGTACATTCGGCGTCTTTAGCCACGTTGTTGACTCTGGACGCTTGCTACTGACTATCTCCAAACTTGTTCAAAACAGCAGTTAGCACTCAGTTTTACACTGATTCGTTCTACGTATCTGAATATAACTCAAAACGGAGTCCCGTTTTGAAACATTCAACAAGACAAAATAAGAGACAAATCGGTGTTCGGTGTTTTTCACAAATGACAAAATAAAAATTTGTTCCCAAAAATTTTGAACAAAGAAATTAAATGTTTTTTTAGAAAGTAAGAAACAAGAAACAGAAATTAAAACAATAAAACCGAAGATATTTGATTACAAAAAAATGCATGTCAAAGTGTTTAACTTTGAATAAATTTCAAAATTACTAAATTAAAAAAAAAACGTTCAGTTTATTTCTTATTATACTCAATTATACTTACAATACACACAATTTCTTTTTATACTTTGTTAGAAAAATGCCGGGTACTTTTTGAACAAAAATTATTTAACAAATTAATGCTCGCTACAGAAGTCTTTGGATGATAATTAAATTTGATTGCTAACCGAAAACTATGGCAGCCAGTGCTTCAGTTTGTACGTATTAAAATTATTAAATAAATAAACTAATTAAAGTTTATACCAAAATTAATATTATATAATAAGATAAAATGTGTCTGCCATTACCAATATTCGAGCCGGGAACTAAATATTCCAATCAATGCAAGCCAATATTATACACAATCAACTATACCAACCGTCTGTGCCAGTTGACAAGGAGTTTTAGTTTTTCCTTCACATAATTAACATAAAAAAAATAAGTGTTCAAAATGGAACCAGCTCAGAATGCACTCCAAAGTTCTGCAGGGATTCATGATTTCCACTTGTAGAATCCTTGTAGAGAAAGGCCAAATTAATAAACAAATATTATAACTAATATAGTTCAAGAACTTTTATGGAAGAAGTCACATTTTGTAGGAGGTCATAGCTCTAGAGTGACTAGAATTATACCAGTTGTGAAAGGGCCAGCTAGATCACCTTTAGTAATAATGCCTCAACGTTAGGGATGGCCAAAATGATAAAGACAATCCCAAAAGAGCGTACTAGTTCGTCAATTGATCTTAAGCTGATTATTGACATTTTTGACAAAAAATAGGGATGACGAACTGCATTTACTACTACGAACTACTACGAAAATGTTAGAACTACAAAGCAAACTCATTAACTATAAGTTCAGAACTGGAGAGTTAGAACATAGCACTGTAAATATCCACACTTGAAATCATTGCGTGGGGGCCGAGCGAAAATCAATACTCTATGTAAAACTGATGACTAAAACTCTAGTGTTGCGTTGGGCTACAGTAGTTTGCTTTGCTGCAGGACATTAAAAAGATTACGTATTTATATGCTTATGTAAATAAAAGCATAATACTTTTACTATCGTGATGAGTATTAATCATTTACACCAAGCGGAGAATCTGCATGTATTTATTCGTTTGTGTTATAAACATTTACATACGCTTTGTTAGTTAATTAATATAATTGATAAACTAAATAAATTATATGATGAAGTATGTCTACAATGTAGCCAACAACTCAATTAATGTAAACAGAGCTGAAAATAATTAACAAATTATGTGGTAAAACAAAAACATTACACAGAGAAAAATTTCAGGTCACAGATGTATTTTTTTATTTTTTTTTTTTTATTTTTTTTTGCATTTGCTTGAGACTTCATTATGGACGGTGAAACTGCGTTTGACTAAACTACTTTCAACTCAATCAATAAAATACTTTCAAATCATATGCAGTTTACCATGAACATCAGTATCTCTTACATTAAGCTGTCTGCGCTCAGCTGTTCGCCCAAGATTAACTACAGTGTTCGGCGCTCTTCGTTGAAACGATCGCAGTAGAAAGAACAGTAGGACAGAACGAAGTGTCCTCCATGTGAAAACGATGGAGGTACTCCAAGAAACATCCGTAGCCGCTCAATATTTGAGTTAAATAGTAATCTACGTCACCGTGCCTTCTGGTCACCCATTGGCTAATTTTGGGGATAAGTCTATAGGTCCAACGTCCGTTAACAGACGAGTCCCATCTGCTTTGCCATTTTTTTAACGAGTGCTGACGCTCTGCATCTCGCTTCAGTTGTCGGCTTTACTCCTTGTCTGTCATAAAGTTGTCCCATTTACTGCCTATATACTTGTATATCTATTGGGAGCTTTCCAGCGATGACGCAAACCGCGTCGTCTGATACGGTCCTGTATACGCACGCGACTCTTAGTGCATTTCGCCGGTGAACTTGAGCTACTGGTCTAACATTCGATGGCTTAGCTCCTGCCCATATAGGAGCAGCATATAAGATGACTGAATCTACCACACTTGCCAGGAGGTGCCTTCTGGCGCCTTGAGGTCTGCCTATGTTTGGAAGAATTCTTGTAAAAGCACCGTTGACTGCCGCTGCTTTGGAACACACAGTTGCTAAATATTGCTTAAAGCAAAGCCGTGCGTCAATCATTACGCCTAAATACTTTATTGCCTCTTGCGACAGTATTTCATGGCCACCTATTCGCAATTTCATGCACTCTTTTTTTCTTCGCGCAGTTACGAGACCGCTCCTGTTTTTTGTGCGGCCAACTTCAGCCCCGCTGCATAGTTTGACTCTAGCTGCTGCATCATTACACTTCTACACGCGATGTCATCGGCATAGCCTACCAGTGTTGCTTTATCCGGCAATTTTAACCTAAGTACTCCGTCGTAAATGAGGGTCCAAGGACTGATCCCTGAGGTACCGACCAGTGACTTTATATGTCTTTAAACCGTCATCCGAATTATACTACAAGATTCTATCCCTAACGTAGCTTCGTATTATCCGTTCTACTGATAACAGAACTCCTCCTAAAGACTGCAGCTCTTCCTTCATCAACAGCATTGTTGTTGTTTTCTTCATTGCGTTTTTTTTTTTTCAATTTTGTCCATGCTTTGTGGGCCCAAACTCACAGCCGCTATCTCTGCACGTGTATGTAGTTTCCGTAAGTCCTATGGTTATCTATGGAACAAGGAGGCCATACTAGGGCTGACACTGGTCCTTATGGGTACCAGTGTTCAGAGCCAGACTTCAAACCGGAACTAATGGGGAGTAATCTCAACCCAACCTACATGGTCACTTAAGACTACGCGCGTTGAGCGCTTTGTGAGACCTGCCAGATTTTAATAGGGCGGAGAAACAATAAACCCTTCTGTAAGTCACTTCAGTAAGATTTCACTCTGCCTACTTAGATTACACAGGTTTACTGCTCCAGCCCGTTCACAATCTGCTTCCGAACCAGCATGCCATAATCAAGATCTTACTGGAATCAATCCTGATGGCCCGCAGACCTTACTGTCATATTATCACCAGCCGCTCCTAACATGGAGAACAGTCGCTGACCAGACGCCCCGGGATTTTTTTTTGCGTTTATCATGCCGTTACACTTATTTGTGAAAGGTGGTATCGAGTCGCCTTTGACACAGAACCTCATCGGAACAGCTGGCTTTTATACCGTGCCCTCCATCTCTACCGCTCTTTGCCGGGAGTTACTTAGTTGTCAAAACTTATTCCCAACTAACCTGCTACTACAGGCCGTCCGGCTATCCGCATCCTGCCGACCCCCACGATAGCTTAGAGCTCAGCTTAGTAGTCCGATCCCTAGAGAGCGTGGACCTCCGCAATAGAAGATACGCCTGAGAAAATTCGTAAGAGGTTGTCATCTCTTTTAAATTACTTGCAAATGGAAGTAAAGTGCTGAAATGTAAAAGTTTCACGAGATGACATGACGTCTTAGGCAGCTTCAATACCCACACAATCCACATGAAGACATATATTGTTTAAAATCGAATGCCAGATAACCAACCGGTTTTCAGCAGGATCAAAAAAGTGTATTTATGGTAACGAAATCCTCCCAACGTAAGCTTTAAATACGTGGTTGGGCTTTTGCAACTTTTTTCCCCACACCAATCATTGCTTTCTCCGAAATGGCTCTAATAATTACGATTATAAAATTTATTAATAGAAATCTAATAAAACCAAAGAATTTATTATAAGCAGGTTTTTCCGTACGAATTAATCCAAAAGGTCACAAGCAGAGCTTTCTCAGCTAGGCGCTATTACTCAAAATGACGCTATTACCATAAAAATTTCCACGTAAACCAGAACAGCAGCACATCATTCAGTGCAATAAAAATGCAAATGTGCCGCAAGTTTAGCGAAAAAATAAAAAAATAGATAAAAATTGGAAGCATTTATCCACACAATGCCATTATATAGAAATTACTAAAATTTCTCAAGGGTGCAATATTTGCAACACAACTGCTTCCAACAACCGACAATGAATAAAATAGCCAAATTGTCAGAGTGGCGTGCAACTGCTGCTCTTGCACCTACATAAGTATGTATAGGCGGCGAGCGCATCATACAACCATAGCTAATAGGTGCATACCAACTTTTCCAAATGTTTACTACAACCAAGGCGGATATGTACTAACTGTTATGTACTAAATGTTGCTCGCGCCCTGAGAACAAACAAAAATAGCTTAAGTGACAAGTGTAGAGATGCTCAACTGAAGAAGGAAGCAAACACTAAAATTGTCCATGAAAAATAAGTCAAATAGGGAAACGTTAAGGTAAAGACGGCCAAAAAGATTAAAGTGGTCTGTAGATATGAAAAATAGAGCACGGAGTGCAGGCAATGTGGTACGGCTTATGCAAACAATTACTTTTTCTCGCATTTTCAACTTATACTCGTACAATATTTTAGTGCTACTCTACAATAGTACATTCATAAGCACTCTGATGTGATGATGCAAGAGGCGAATTTCAGAGTCTGAGAGAGAGTACATGTAGGCACTCTTATAAAAAACTTCAATTCACAAGATCCGCGTCCAAATTGTCAAAATTTGTGGGGGGTTTGAGAAAAATGTCAACGCTACAAAAGTGATAATTTTAATGGATGGACACAAAGTTCACTAATTTATTTTATTTTATTATCCATTTACTTATTGCGATCGGTTTGATAACATTTAACAATATTTATACTTAAAAGTAAGATACTCCACGAAACATGCATAGAAAGCGCCAAGTGGGGCAACCATTCCTCAATTTTTGCTTTTAGCACATGAGATCTATTGTTGATTTACTCTTCAATCTGTTAAAAGAAATGGGATTGGTGGTAATTTCTGTAATTAATGGGTTTGGGTGCGATTGAAGTCTTATATTGTGTGATGATTTTTTTGCTTGCTTTTTGATTTTTTCAACTATTGTGCGAACTTTAAGATCACGGTGAATTTGGGCATTTTCGATATGGTATGCTGCATTTTCGATCATTCTGAGAGTTTTCGATTGGAATCTTTGGAATATTTCGATGTTTGAGATAGCTGCGATGCCTAAGAATGGTATGTTATATATTCATACTGGTTTTAGGATAGCTGAGAACACAGAGAGCTTATTTTCGAGGGAAATATGGGAATTGTGATTTAACAACCAATAAAGATTCCGAAGTTTGATTCCAAGTGCCTTAAGTTTAATAAATGTAAGCTTGTAGCTCAAGATGCATTCCGAGATATTTTGTAGCATTACTTTGGGGTATGATTTTGTTATTGAGTTTAACGGATGGGCAACTATTTCGCTTGAGTGTAAAGGTAACTTAAACAGATTTTGGATCAACCGATTTTATTTTCCAGTCTTTGAGCCATTGAGTTATTTCATCAAGTCCTTTTTGAAGTTTAATAGAAGCCACATAAGCCACGTCTTTGCCTCACGAACTCAACAAAAAAAACAAAGAAAGTCGCCTTCAAATTGCTTTTTAGCACCTCGCCCGGCATCGAGCAACACGCGGGCATAAACAGTACTTTTTGTACCGAATCGTCACGGGATATGAGAAGTGGTGTCTATAGATCAATATGAAGCAAAGAAAGAAGTGGGTGGCTCCAGGAGATATGCCAAAGCCGAGAGTCAAGCCGGATCTTCATCAAAAGAAGATCATGGCAACCCTGGCAAATGCTCGAACAGAATGCTACTGTCAACAAGGAGCTCTACATTGCTCAGCTACAAGTCGCCAAGGCGGACTCCAAGAGCTCGGATGGGAAGTCCTTCAGCATCCGCCGTATTCTCCGGACGTTGCACTCATCGCTTACCATTTTTCCCGCTCCCTGTCAAACCATATGAACCAATCGATAACAAGGAGGTCCTTAAAAAGTGGCAGAACGGCATCAACAAATTGGTCGACAGGTGGGAAGATAGAAGTTCCGAACGAACTACATTAATTTCTACATTTCTTTATCACTTGTGTACGTCATGAGAATGGATTGGGAAAGGAAGGAAATATAATATTTCATTGAAAAGACTATAACTGTCCTATAAAATTACCAACACTTGACCTAAAAGCCAAAGGAACATAAGAGAAAGCCGCACGTCGTATTTGGTATCATAAAATGTAGAAATATTTCAGAGATTCCTAATTTTAAATATGACTGTAGAAAATACCGACATCCCTAGCATATAGTATTTACTTATAATACAAAATAAAGCCTGTATGTATGTAGGCACATAGACGTCTGCCTGTACCAAAAGGAGAAATTGGCTTTTTGCCATTGTTGGGTCACATAGCCTACGAATTGCCAAATATTCATGGAATTACATACATATTTGCATTTTGTTTAACATTTATTCATAATATAAATGCATATCTAATGCATACCTTTTATAAAAATGAAGGATGAGCAGCTTTCTTTTTTCACAAATTTTACTGAATATTCTAATTTTTGTCGAGTTGGGAAATGTGTAGTAGTTTGTTTAGTTTTTGCAATGAATAGTACAATAGGCTGGAGTAACATTTTCCTTTTCCGTTGCTATTCAGTCAAACGTAGTCGCATCGTGCTTTAAAATATTTGAGTTTATGGGGCAAACGAGTGCTTGTTTGCTAAGTTATTTGCTTCCTCAACTATAGTAATGAAATTCTTCTTACAACAATACTTGTCAATTTGCTCTTAGACATACAAACAAAAGCGTTGCGCTAAAAAAACTTAGCAATGCATATTTTAAGGCAGTTACAAGAAAAGTTTTTGCAAATTCTCGCCAGCCACTTAATGCAGGCGAGACACCCTTCTTCTTTTCATATTTTTATTTACTTTCACTTTTTTTCTTTGCCTTTCAACGCATTGTAACCGACGAAATGCCACCCCATATACATGCACATTTTAATCAAAGGTCATACAAAATAAACTACAAAACAAAAATTTTGCCATACAACAATTTGTACAAAACAAACTCCGCCTGTAAATCCATACGAAATCATACACTCTCGCAAACATGCGAATTCAACCGATAACGCGTTCGGAATAGTTGCATTGTTTTAAGCTTTGTTTTGTTTTGTGTATTATAAAAGCTGCTATAAGCGGCTTTGAGAAAACATAAAATGAGCCTCTTCAGCGGTTTTATTTTAGTATGGGGTCTTTTTGTGCTCTTGTCCTTGGCGTTGGCCGAATGACAGATTGCAAGCACACCAGGGATGCCATGTTAGATATTTCGGTAAGATTTTCGGGATATTTTTCAGGTAATCCCGAAATCCCGCAATCAGTCCCGGTGCTATTTTATTTTTAATTTCCGCAGATTCAGACTCAAATAAGGCCATATTAGTAATCGCTCTCTTAGGATATTGTGATAATAGTCATACAACACCGATGGCACGGGACCAATCCAGGAAGTGCCTTCTTTGATTTTTGCAACTACTTAGATGCAGTAGGTATGTCCGGTTTGAAATTATTCTCTTATAAATTTGGAGCATAAGAGGTGTAATTGGAGGTATTTTCCCGTAAAAGGTCACTGGTGTCGTTGCTTGTGTGGCACGTAGCGCCGTCTTGTTGAAAATAAACGTTGTCCAGATCAATACCATCCAATTCCGGCAATAAAAAATCGTTAATCCATTCCTCGTAACTGTTGCTCCACCTTAATTTTCGAAAAAGTAATGTCCAATGACTCCGCCGGATAAAGAGGCTTTTCAACAATAACTCTTGGATTTTTTGAGCCCCAGATCTGACAATTTTGGTTGTTGACGAAACCACCGAGGTGGAAATGGGCCTCATCACTCAAGATGAGTTTCCGATGGAATTCTGGATCATTTTCATGCATTTCAACGACCCAATCAGCAAAGACACGACGTTGTTGGCGATCGGCCGGCTTGAGTTCTTATGTTAGCTAGACTTTATAAGCCTTAAGCCCCAAATCTTTATGCAAAATACGGTGTAATGACGTTTGTGGAATGCCTAATTCCAAAGAACGACGAGGAATAGACAAACCTGGGTTTTCTTCAACACTTTCGGCTACAACAGCAATATTTTCGGCTGTTCTTGAGCGAGGTGCACGGGTTTTATTCTTTACATCACTAACTTGTCCCAACAGCTCCAATTTTTTCACCAACTTCTCAACTATTGCGATCCGACAAGGTGCTACACGATGACCCAAAAATGTTCTCTCTGCCAAATTGTCACCATTTTTATAGTGAATTTTAATCATTTTAATGCATTGTTTAAGCGTGTATCGTTCCATTTTTATTAATGGCGTAGTTTCCACTGGTCAAATAGCAAAAAATTACAGCTTCATAAGTTACATCTACCGAAATAGCGGGCTATTCAAAATAACACTTGTTATTGGAAAACCCTTCTATTTCCATCCCCAATTCCCCAATTCTATTTCCATCAATATCGTTCAATTTCATAATCCCGTAATATCGGGTTTGTCATCTCCCATACATACTGAGGATTTCTGTCTTATGTTTGTTTGTTTATGTACCTACTCATTTATTTACAAACGTACAAGATTTTACTAAAAAAAAAAACACCGCTCGCCATGAGCTTTTGTTCAGAGTATTAGAAAATCAATACTTTGGGGAACATGAATTGTTTGCGGATTTGCAAGGTCGTACGTTGCCGCTCTGTTAGGTTTCAGCACAAATGCTTTCAATCAAAATTTTTGATTATTTTCCCTTGCGGATTTAAAGAAGTGCCAAAATCATTTCAATTTTGTTTTTACACCCTATCAGAGATATAATAGATTAGCATGAAAACCTCGACTTTTTTTCAAGAATTTATTTTTCATGTTAATCTTTCTTAATTTAAGTATTTTACACATGAATGTTGTCGTCAAATACAACTACCAAAAAAAATTTTTTTCATGATAAATTCGTTTGGTATGACCTAATATCGCATGTTTCGAGGTCTGAAACAAAAACAAAAAGATTATTAGCAAAGTATAGACTTGTCGCTGAACTACGATGGTTGAAACCCAAAAACAAAAAAATTCAAATTGGCGGTCTAGAAAGTTTTGAAATATTTTTTAACAGTAAGATATTAAACAAAATGTTTAATATTATTTAATAATTATGATCATAGCTCGTGTTATAAAGACGTGTTCATGTTATATAGAATAAGCTGTAAAATTTTATAGGACTAAAATTGTTCATTGTTTTGAAACCAACAATTCCCTATTCAACTATTCTACCCAATGTTTAGAATTTAAAGTTCGAAAATCAGTTTTTTTTTTTAATTTTTCTTGGTACCAACCCACCCAAGTACTTAGAAATAAAATGACAACACTGGTTGTGTGTAAACTTGTCGGAGAAAAATAATCTGGATTCACTTTGTTGTATCTCAAAGTTCAAGCCAAAAACTGAACGAAACGTTAATGCGGAGCTTTCTACCAAAATTCCATAAAGCAATATTATTAAGATGACTTTTACCCTTCAGCGAAAAAACTTGAAAAATCATATTAAAAATAAATACTTACCTTAAAATAGTTATATTCTCATAATACAAATCAACTTTTTAACCAACCCAGAATATGTTTTCATTTTCTCTTCTTTCATATTGCTTCCACCTACACATACACATGTATGCTCTCTTAGGCGTCATCAACCGTGGCGACTCGTTTCGACGACGACGTTCCCGCAGCAACAGTTTGGCACCGGTGAGTCCAATACATCCGCGTGCCGGCACCGGCGGCGTTGGACTTGGTGGCAGTGTTGGTGGTGGCATTAATGGCGACTACTCGGGTGCACAGAATGAGCCGCATCAACAACAACCTGTCGAAGTGTTTTGTGTGGAAATGCTCGGCGCATCCGGCGTGGGCAAACAGGCATTGATCCAGCAATTTCGGACGTCTGACTGCATCAATGCGTATGACGGACCCGGTGAGTGGAAAAATAAAAGAAAATGGTTAACAAATTACGTAGCTAACAATTTTAGTTCTTGTTCTTAATTGCAAGGTAAACTTTAGGAATGATGTACTTGATATGAGTAAAACTTTTTTAGAGTCATCACAAAATATTCAAAAATAGGTTTTAACTTAAAAGTTAGCTGGCCCAAACCTAACACTTTAATCCGCTTGTGAAAGTATAAAAAATATACAAATATTCATCAAAATTTACAATTTTTTAATCAGAACCGAAAAATCAAATTGGTTACTCAATCTTATACCCCATTAAATTTTCGCATAACAAAGGGCAAGCTTGAAATTAATAGAAAATTCCGTTGATTTTTTATAATTGTTTTTTTTTTTTTTAAATTTTTTTAAATTAATTTTTTTCATGTAACGAATACACTATTTTTTTTGAAGGGAGCAAATACCCAATACTTCCAAGAAAAAAATTTCAAAACTCCGAGCGAGGTATTTTTTGTTTTTTTGTTCTGATTGAAAATTTGGAAGTCTTGATGAAAATTTGTCAAATTTTATAAATCTTGCACCAAGTTTAAAACTTGGATTAATATGGTTTTTATTATACATCGTACGAATTATTTATTTAATAGAAGTACATAGCACCATAACTAAAAAAAAATAGAAAAAACCAACGGGACTTTCCATAAAATTCAAAGTTGCACAAATTTTCTAAAATTTCCAATTCAACACCCAAGAAATGTGATGGAAAGTTTGTGAAATTTTTCTTTTGAATAAAGTTTGAAATTAGTAGTATGGTTTTTGTTAGACGAACAAAAAGTGAGTAATATTTTTTATAAAACAAATAATGAGTATTCCAAAAAATATAGAGAAATAATAAAAATTGTGGAAAATTTTGATCGTTTTGTCGCGGGATATATTTACATATACCTAGCAGGGAATTTAACGGAACTTTCACTGATAAGTAGAGGAACATCCTGAACAAGTGACAGACTAAAAATCCCATTTCATTATATTTGAAATATATATTGTTTTGGTAAAGGATATGGAGAGGAATGCTCTGAACAAGTTGTAGGCCAATTTTATCTTTGTTTTTAATTATCGCTGGCATTAAAACATTTTCTAAAAATTTTATTTATCCCGATTCGGTTCATATTCAAAAAATATGTATTGTTTGTTTTAGGGCAAATAAAGTAAAGACATTTTGCTAAATAGTTAAATAGTGATGATCCGTTATAATTCAAACTCAAAATGTGTGTAATTGTACTTTATAACCTTCTCTTTTCAGTTTTCGTTAGCAGAGTCAGTCTCAAAGATATTTACTTATATAAGATATTTACGAGTTTTATATTTTGCGACAGATTAAATGGCATTTATTTGCCTGAAATAAATCTGTCTGTAAATAAAATATGTAAAATATGCGCATTTACCACACATTTTTTACATCCGTACTGGGGAATACAGCTGCATTGCTGCACTGTTTAAATTTTTATTGGAAGTGGGGTAAATTTTTAATGATGAAAACTATTTCAAACTATTCAACAGCAACCATAGCAACACACGCCGGGTACGGCTCGTTTAGAAACAAATATTTAATAAGAATTCCTCATTTGAAATGCATTCAAATTTGATTTTGCTAAAACTAAATCAATTGTTACAAAATCTAATGTCATAGGCAATGCCACTTTGTAGCTGCAAAATTTGCAAAATTCCAAAACAAAAACTGTCACTTAACACCTGTTGTAACCGCAAATGTACAGCAATACATCGTCCTGCCGCGCCTCCAACTCCGCATACACGGCACTCCATTGCCCGCAAAGTTACAAGCCACACTCACGCATGCGATATTTCCACTTCCACTAGAAATTAAATCAAGTTTGTATGCATAAATTATAAGCATATGTAGGCATGTATGCAACATTTGCACGAATGCGTGTGCATTGCATTGTCATGAAATATAATTTGATTAAATTGTCACTCATACGCCGTGGGACAGCAGCTGTTGTCGTTGCTGCAAGTGGCGATGCAATGAGTGCAGTACTGTTAAGCTTATTTAATTTTAAATAATTGTGGGCGTATGTATATATGCCTATTTGTACTGATGCATGTGCTCATTGACCAAACGCTGGTCACACATTTGTTTCTGTGGTTTATGCGCGAACGTCCCTTTTTCAGCTTCAGAGGCTTATTGGCGTGTGCTTGCATATGTGTAAATATATATAATATGCCCTCACCGTGTTTGTATATTTTTGTGTAAATTACCCATGACATCAGTATAATTTTTCAATTACTTAACCGCAAGATTTACGTATACAAATTGTCGCGCTGCTGAAATTCTCAGCTATGGTAGGTCGTTCGGTCGGTCCCTATGTGAGGTATCTGAATAGTAAATTTTCGTTTACTTCTTTCATTATTTTCTACTGCTCAGCTAGATGACTATCAATGCAATTATTATGTAGTTGTTGTTTTTGTTATTTTCATTGCTTTTTTATAGTAAACATATCCATTAATTTTCGCTTTGCAATTAACAACATAAAATATCATTCACATACTCTGGGGCCAATTGGCTTCTTCACACCATTTGAAATGCATTTTTTCTCATTACTGAAAAGCACATTCATTAACTTTTTCTACTATTTTCTCATTTCTTTTCATACAACTTTCTTAATGCCTTTTTTTGCAGAATGTGATGTAGCGGAACAAAATATTTCAATAATTCTAAATGGCATCGAATCGGAATTAAAATTCTCGACGGGTCAGCAGGACAACAAGGTGAGTGTAAAGCGCAGAAGACAATAAGATAATTGAGTGAAATGATGAAGATAAAGTGAAGAAAGGAGCAAAAATAGGAGAACCGCTTCTTTGATTGCTTTTCATTTAATTATAGCATGGCTTTAGCTCCATTGGGGCTAATTGATTGTAGTCGTGTGAGCTTGGCATCAAATGAGGTTCAATGATTGCTATTTTGAGGAGCTTTTCAAGTGGTTAGAAGAGTTAAGGGCAGACTTAAAGAAATGTAACGCTTTTAACCCGAGAATATTATTACGTATTAGATTTTTGTAAGATTTTTTGTTTTTGGCGCTAAAGACAGTCCTAATTTATTTCTTCACTTTTCATATAATAACGAAACATTGGAGCAATTTTTCCTTAATTTTTAATGTAAAATTATGAAAACCGAGTGGCAGTGAACTTCCTGAGGTACTTCAAAAAATTATTTTTCATTCTTATATACTGTTTTTTTTTATAATTATTTTGGGATATATATCATAACTTGCAAAATAATTATTTGAAACAAAAAACTGTCTGAAAGCAAATTGCTTTTATTAAGGGATATGTTTCCCCAAGTATCCCTAAGAGCATTTCTGTCGATTTTTTAATTTTTCGTAGCGCATGGGAGTCAAAAGCCAAATTTCGATAAAAAAACGCCTCTAATTTGTTTATGTAAAATTAATACTATAGCTCACGCTTTACAAAAATGTTACTCACAACGAACACACGCTAATAATTATGAAAAAAGATTCTGGTCAAACCAACTTAACCAACAACCCAATACTAGGCCGGAGGGTCCGTCTTTCGTATTTGCTTTTTAAGAGGATTAAATTTTCAACAGTTTGGCCGAAAGAACGATTAATTTATGAAAAATATCACGTACAAAACGGCTGCAAATAAAATTTCTGTTCTATTGCAGAATTTACCACCGAATTACCAGCTATAACGAGGGGTCGTTAAAAAGGCAGTTAGAGGGTTTAAATGTTCTTCAAAAATTTTAAACACAAAATTTTACGGGGAAACGCAAAGTTTTACCGAAGATGACCCAACTGATAATGCACTAAGTTCAATTTTCTTTTTAATTAGCTCTAATTATTTAACTTTAATTATCGATCGAAAATGTCAGTGTTGAGAATTGCAATGGGTTTAAAAATTAATTTCAAGACATGCCAAATGTTTTGAGGTTATGACGAATTAAATTAAAAAATAATAATATATTGCATTTAGGTCGAGTTGCTTTTCATAATGATACTGAGAATACATAGAACACCCCTCGTATATGCAATGAAGTTCTACAAACATATTTTTGGTTAATTTCATAATTTTCCCCGTAGAAAATTTGTAAATACGTAACGTTCTGACGCTCTAGAATAGTTTATATGCATATGAAATTGGCGCGAACGTTCATATTGGGTGCTTGATTAAGCACCATACTATTAGGTACCTACAATTTTATGCCAACTCCGAACTGATAAGTTTTTGGTGGCAAAAATACACTAGAATGTTTACCATTGTGATTGCTATTGAAAAAACGTTTCTATCATTGCACTCCACTCGAGCTCTATCGAATGGTAGTCTCTATGCATATTTATTTATATCAAATGACTATTTTTTCTGTGCAAAATTTATTTATTTATTTACTTCAGTCTACAGAAAATGTTCTTGCAGAGAAATTCTGTCCCTTTAATGAAATATCGTAAACAGAGCAAGCTTAAATTTTACAATTTTATTATTAAGGTTAATGACGTTGCAATAATTGTTACGCAATCGTGCAGATCGCACAAGAGGTTCATTCAATGCTTAATTGGTAGTATTACTAGAAAGGTTAAACAAACGATTAATTCTTAGACTATAAAAAGAAATGTGGCTTTGAAATTGACTTAATAACTCTTTGCAATAGATATAACCATTAATGATATTATAGACAAAGATTATTGAGAATTATACTCGTATTCGCATACCATACAATAACTTTAAGCCAAGTAATTTACGCCGACTTATATAAGAAGCAAAGTATTCTTGCCAGCCCATTTTAGACAACGCTATTTTTGTGAAAAATTTGTGTACCTTTTCGATTTTCTTCGAATGAACCTCGTAGTATGGATTCCATATTAATGAATATTACTCAATACGAGATCGTACTAAGGCAACATGGAGAGTTATCAAAGTTTGAGGGTCTTTAAAGTCAGTGGAATTTCGTCTGATGAAACCAACCATTGCAAATGCTTTAGATATCACATAAGCAATATACTTGGTGAATAAAAGTTTAGTATCAAAAATAACTCCAAGATCTTTCATTTCCCACTTCCTATTTATGATACAGTTATTTAATTTGTAGTTAACAAGAAAGAAATTTGGCTTCCTGGTATGTGTTAAAATAAAACATTTATTGACTTTCATAAATGTATGGTTTGATGAGCATCAATTTTAAAAGGCATCGACATCCGACTATAAGTTTTGAGTATCTATTAAGTAATGTACCTTTTGGAGGAGTTTTTCCACAAACATTAAACAGTTTGCAAACTTAGAATGTTTAGGTAAGTAATTAAGAAAGATAGTAAACAGCAATGGCGCTTGCAGTATACCAATCACTGCATTGACTATGATTTTAGACACAATGGGTCCAATTTTCACTAGTAATTTCCTACCTTTTAAGAAACTGACGAAGAACTTCGAGAGATTTCCTCTAATCCTATGGTGTTCCAACTTATACAAAAGAATTGAGTGGTGCACCCTTTCCAAAGGCTTTCGAAAAGTCTGTATAAATTACGTCTAATTGGGAACAGTTTTGATTTGTAGCTAAAATATAATTAGAAGAGATAAACCTGCCCGAGAAAAATCCATGCTGGCAATGAGATATAATCTTATTTATGTGATCAAATAACTTCATTTTTATTATGTGATCGAATAACTTAGCAATAGTGATCTGCTGGTTCTAGCGATTTCTAAAATTAAGCCCAGCGCTAGATCAGGTCGTGAGCGGTTCCCACCACATATTTTTCAAACTTGTGCCGATTTACTAGCTCTCTTATTGATTTAAAAAAATTTTTTTTTAAAGTGGAACTTTTATTGATTCATAGAGACCTTGCTTGATTGAATCAGTCTATAACAGTCAGTAACTACAGACCTATTGTCAATCTCAAAGGTAGGATAGGAATCAACGTGGTGTTATAAAGGGAGGATTTAAATAAAAATTTCATGCATTTTTCTGAGTTTTACGTGTGTTTTTTTGAAAAACTTTCCTATAGCTCTTAAAAAATCACCCTTTATCTAACAAAAACTTTCTGAAAAAATCGAGCAAATAAATCACATGAACAATTTCAAAGTCATATTATTTAAACCAAGAACTGTGAGAATTGTATAACTCTTAAAAAAACAAAGACAAGTTAACCCAAACTCGACCAACAATAATTAACCCTTTTAAGCCCATTTTTAATATATTATATTTACATTATTAGCTTTTGAACTACATGCATAGCTAGAAAGTGCTTAAAATATTTGTCTTTTGTGCACCCGCCCCAGAGGTCTCTTTTCTAGACAAGCGGACAAGTGGTTTCTAGAATAAGTGGTAGTTCACGCAAAACACAGCAAGTTGTAACGTGAACTAAACTGAAAAGAATTACTAATGTTTTAGTAAATTTATTTATTTTTTCTAATGAAATTAACATTTTTTAAATTTTCAAAAAGTTATAATTTCAAACCAGTTTTTTTTTCAAGTGTAGCAACTCAAATATAAGGGTAAAGTATCTACATTTTCATAAACAAAAATTTAGAAAAACTCATTTAAAGTTGAACAACATCTACCGACCTAGCCGTCATTTGTAATAGCAAAAATTTCATGAAGTGACTTTGAATGAATGATGTCTTTTGCACAAGAATAATGCATAGTTCTGAAGGAGTTTTTAAGAAAAACGCAATAAAAATACGGCCATAACGGCACTTCAAATGTTTCATTCTTTCACAGGATAACCGGTAATATAACCTAATACGTGTATGCACTGCTTGAGTAGTCATATGCCAATTTTGCGCGTCAATGAAGATTTCGCATGCTCTGCGTTCGTTAGTTGGGGTTCTGCAAAGGAAGACCAACACCTGTCAAAACCAAACCAATCAAAGCAAGTTTGTGTGTCTCGCTGCATACCAGAGCACAAAGGCCAAAGCAAACATTGACAACAAAAACAACAAATGCAACTTCTAACTCATCAACCCTGACAAGCAGAGTCCAAATCTTTGAATTAAAGCATATTTATACATACATATATGTAAGCATATATGTGGTTTCAAGGCCTGAGTGGTAATGCCAGAAGCCTTTTGCAATTGCAAATATTTGACAGAATGCGTTTGGGATTTCGCGGCTTTACATGTGCATTCGCTTCTACTTATATGTATGTAGATATTTCCGTGCTTTGTGCAGTATAAACAATCTTGGCATATCATATGTCCAATTGAGCGCATCGATGAGTACACTTTTGATATAGCACGCGTATTGTGGGAAAGCATTTGCTTGCGGTTTTCAATGATTTGCCAGTATGCGTGATTGCAGGTGTTTATGTAAAAAGTTATTTTACTCCATGTCAGCCGTTCTATGTGCAAATGTTATTATATGTATGTATAAGTATGGCATTTATGGTAATGTTGCTTTCGGTGTGATATTGCGTAAAATCCAAGGATTAAAGTCAATGTAACTTCAATGCTGCTTAAATTCGTTAATTTTTCAGTTTTGATCATCATTACGATGGATAAATTTTATGTGACGCACGTTATTCAATATTTTTTTTTTATTGTCAGAATAAGTTTCGAACTACTCCAAGATTTGAGTGTAGAAAGAAGAAAATGCGCAACATCTCAGTGAAAAAAAAATTGTCAAAAATCAAAGCGAATTTTGTACAACTGGAAATTTACTCTTGTGATACTAAAATCGTATTGGCTATAAACTACGTACCCATAATTTTGATGGAAATTTTGACTAAAAATTTTGAAATTTTAATGAAAATTTGCCGAATTTTTATAACTTTTGCACAAAGTCGCAAAAAAGTTATACGATATTTCTTGTAGTATGAACTATATTTTTTTAAACCATATTAAAACGGAAAAACATTGAAAATAATAAAAAAATAAATAAAAGTATATAAAAAATAATTAAAAAAAAGATATTCCTTTCAAAATCAATAGCTGAAATCGAATTTCTAAACACATAGTTTCAATGAAGTTTGAAGCAAAATCGAAAATGGACTAGTTTTTTCTCACATGGTAAAACTAGGGTGCACTGAGTGAAGCAAAGGCGAAATGAAACACGCACAGTTTGCAAGGGAGGCAGTGCGAAAGATATCCTGCCGTACTTTCTGTACCTCAACCCAGCATTTGCGGAAGGAATCAGCTATCTTAATTCTGCAATTTATTTCAGGCCAGAAAATCGGCAATTTACAAAAACTCGCGAAATAAAGAATTTAATGTAAAAACCGAAGCCAACTAATTTTTAAGATCTCCTGACAATACAAGGGATCAGTTCCAGTTTAATTGAAATCGGTGCTAATCAGACAAGTTTATCTAACCTTATTAAGCAACTTTATCGAATAAAGCATGCAGTTCGTGAAAGACAAGGGTTGAAGGAAAACCCTTTTAATCCTTTTAATTGATGGAACAGGCAAAAATTATGATATTCAATGGATAATTTATAATTTGTATGTGTAGAAGTTAAATAGTAATTAAAAATACTGAAAAATCCACGGATATGTCTTAATATTTTAGCTATTGAGAGAGCAGAAAAAAATAAGTTTTTATATTTATTTATATACAAACAGATCAAACGCGCTTAAACTACGCAGAAAAAATTCAAATAAATTCACTGACAAATATAGTAAATTTGTACCTTAGTATTCCACTCAAAAAAATTCAATCAATTCGAAATGTAATAAAAAGTTTAAAATAGAATAAAATTAAGCCAAAAATAAAACAGTACCACAAAGGCAGCAAAGGCCATTTGTTACAAAAGATAAAAAGTGAAATTCGGAACAACTACCAATCAATCGAAAACAAAAGTTTTTTTTTTTTTTGATATGCTTATAAGTGTTCACTAGGCCGGGTCGACTTCCGTAAAAACAGAGACATTTGAAAAAATCCTTTAAAATTTTAAAGCTTATTTGGAGAGTATACTGAATTAAGATTCAAATTTGTGGGCAACTCTAAAAGCAGTCAAATTTATTTGTTACCGCAATTTTGGCGTTTGAAAGCCGATGTAAAAAAATTAGATAACATAAAAAGATTCAGTAGCTATAACTTGTTTGTAACTTAGTAAGTTAATTGAACATTTTTGGGCAAGAATATTTTATATTAATTTTTAATAGCATCCAAGAATAACCACTCGGATATCAATGTTTTGCTAGTAAAATATGACTTCGGAGATGTCTTACACCTAAGAGAATAATATAATAACCACCAAGCCCTTGGTAGCGGTATATCGCGCATAAAAATCAAGCATAAATAGCAAACTTATAGTAAAATTAAATCACTCTGGTGATTATTATATCCCAAACTTATTATTATTATTATTATTATTTTTTTTTGTTTTTGCATGCACTTCCGATAAGATTTGACACAGAGAATTGTTTCCCCTTTATTTAATTTTTAGTTTTTCTTGTATGGCCTGAACCAGCCTTATATGCATGTTGTATGCATAGCTCAGACATAGTCAAATCACCTTCACTGTAATAAAACTATAATAACTATAATAATAACCAACAATGATCGACCAATGAGCGCATTAGTAAAGCAGACAGCACGATGAGTGCGACCGCTTTGGCCAAATGCCAAATGCGAAAAATGCTACGTAATATAAATAATTAGACCAGATGAGTGAGAGGTGGGATGAACTCTGCAGACACTGCAGATTACTTGAGTATTTTTGAAAAAATCCAAATGACGTCGCACATAATGCATCTAAGCAAAACAAAGAGGAACTCACAATATTTTTCACTATGTCACGACTGCAAATGCGAACAAGCAAAATTTTTATGCATAGAAATGTTTGCTTATTCGAATTTCTTATTGCAGCTTGCAAACATTTGCCATGCTTAATTATATCATCACGATGCTATAAATATAACAAATTATAAATGCCAATATTTTAATGTATTATTTCCAAATGTAAAAGTAAAGTGAAAATTTAATATAATTAATGCCCACACATTCCCCAATATTTGAAAATACGCGACCGAGCGATAAATAAAATGTTCGGTGTGCTCAGTTGCCGATGACGAAAAACGTTGCTCTTTTAGCTGCTCAGAATAATTATAAATAACAATTTCTATAAAATATAATATTTTATTTCGACAAGGGGGCAATTTTAATGCGCGTTCGCACACGTTTCTCACTTATTGAACGCCCAAAAACTCAATTGGTGCGAAGAGAGGACTCCGCTGGTGCCGCCAACTGAGTATAGCCAAAAAGAAGAGTGAGGTTTGCCCCATAGTGTGATCATAGTGTGATGCGAAAATTATGTACTAAAATTTGTGAATAGTGTACAATAACATATGGCTCCTTCGCATTGCTTTAGCTAGGCAACCTAATTATTCGTACCATTCACCCCAAATGTCAATGTCGGACCTACAAATTTATAAATCCGCACCATATATAATTTATATTTTCTTCTTCTTCAGTTGACCTTTTCTACGCAGATGCGTATTTTGCCTCCTCTGCCACGACCGGTAGAGACCGCCGAATTGACCTTTGCATCTGTATTTAATACACTATGTCTATGTTTCGCCACTTTGCGCCCCCGTCCGGCGCTCTAGCAAATAATAATAATAAATGTCTATGTCCTTATAAATCCAATATCTCGTAATCAAGGTATGCGATCACATGGTCAGCTCTCAAAACTAGAAAAATATTCGGCAAAATCTTATTGTTGAGATGCTGAGAGTTCAAACTGGCGCTGAATTTTTTCTTGAATTATTATTATTTGTCAAATTCATAACAAATTAAAAGCGATTAGGATATACAAGAGAAGGCTTCAGGCCATCAGCATGCAACTGTTAATGAAATGGCGTAATTGGGTAAAGTTGTACTTCCAAAGGCTTTTAATTTAATTTAAATAGCTTTCATTCTGAACAAGTATGTTATTAAAACCAAGCAATGCTAAAAAATGTAAATACCAATTCAGGCAAGAGCTTTGTTCATTTGCAACGTAAATGCCTATGACAAAAAATAAGAAGTGTTGCATATTAAAAAAAAGTAGAGCATCTGTTTTAGTTTCTATAGACGTTTGCATTCTTTTCACGTAGAATTGGTGCGAGCAAGACCCCTTATGAAATTTCCCGAGGAATAATTTTCGAGATATTTTAACCCTCTAGTGACCTTACAATTGCATTTTTTTAACTTCTCCAAAAAAAAAAAGGTGAAAAGCTCCCCATTTTGACAGAACTAATGGGTTGGAACATTTAACTAGAATATTACACACGAAATTCTACTATATGTATATGCCCAAACTAGATATATGTCGCTCAAATAATTATTTTAACACTTTTTTCAACTTTTTCGGGAAGCGCTCGGTACATAATTTAAAAATTAATTAGGCTAAAAAAATCAGCCACAGTTTCGTGAGTCATTAAACCAAATATTTCGGGCTGCCCCAACTTACTTATGCAGAACATTTTAGTTTATATCTTTTAGAAGGAATTTTTTGAGGTATACTCTATGCAAATTCTTTATAAATGTTTTTAAAAATTTTTCTTTCTCAATTATCTCTGTTTGCAGGATGAACTTGAAAAGGCTGATGCTTTTCTCGTGATCTACTCTTGCATTGACAAGGAGTCATTCACACGCGCCAAACATATACTTTCACGTCTACAGGACATGGATTTGATACGTACTCGTCCAATTATTTTAGTGGCGAATAAAATTGATTTGGCACGTTCACGCGCAGTTTCTTCACAAGGTAAGCAGCAAAAAATAGTGAAAGTAAATAAATTTATAAACAAGAAATATGGTTTTATAACTTTGAGTAAAGACAAAGTAGGTTACTAGGAGGTAGGCGAATTCGTGACTCAAATAGTTCAGTATAGAAATGTGAAAATGCTTAGATAAATCTTTTTTGCAAAAGTGTTAGAATGTCTTTCTGGGTTGACTTCGTTCACTCACGGCTGGGCATTCGCTTGCTTCGATGCCATCGGCTGTTGGGCCCATTACACTTTATGCAATATTGTGAAAGATTTCAGGCCTTCCTGCCTTTCACGCCAACTATAATAATTACCTCTACATCTTATAAAATAAAGTCCCAATATATGTGTGTACGTTAATAATTATACACCGAATGTTCCGATTTGGAAAGGAATTTTTGTATTTTGAAGGTAGGTTTTTTCGACATTCTTTCGACAAAACCTTATAAAAGGCGCATCTCTTTTAATGTCCAAAATTATAAAATTTAATTTTTACTTGCTAGAAATCTAGAATCACGTAACCGAACGGAGTATTATTTTTTTGCTATAAAGCTTCGAAACGTTTATTATTTCACTAGCTTATTTAAATTTAACGAATATTTGACTATTAAAATTTTTAAAACCAGAGGAAAATTTGTTGAAGTTTTCACACTTCGAAATATTTTTTATTATTCGGGCTTGATTAAATTTAACAAATATTTGACTATTAAAAACGGAAATCTGTTAAAGTTTTCACACTTTCGCACATTGCATAGGAAACTATGTGATGCTTACATTTTGTGTATATAATTTGTTTAGCAGTTCTATATAAAAAATAACGGAACAGATTTTTATAGAACGTCTTAACCCAGAGATGGGCATTTACTCATGACATTTTTACTATTATATTTTATTATATTAAATTAAATTATTATAATATTTGTCATCAAATTGTATTATAAGTCTCTTAATATGGTATACCTGAACTTTTAATTTGAACGCCACAAATAAATCAAAACGTAATTCGATGTGGTAGTTCGGGTAGAAAAAGTCAGATCAAAGCCATGTCAGGCGAATGCGAAGTTTAAGAAGCTATATTTCTAGTTTTTGGATTAAAGATCATCAATTATTCATACAATTTAAGAGCGCACATGAACGAGATGTAAAATATACAAATTTTTGACGAATACTCAATACTCCCAAAACTGCCGAAAATGCCCACTACCAATAATATGCTTTATTTGGCGTCTACAAATCTTTTTATTCTGGCCTTTAGTCAGTACTTTATTGATAAAATGAAATAAATATTAAATATTTTCTAAACTTTGTAGAACAATTCCGGAAATTAGTGAAGCTATTCATAATTAAAGAGTGGATACAATTTATTTGGATGTAAAAACACGCTTGCATATGTATATATGATAGATAGTATGGAAAGGAATTATTTATTATATTTTCTTAATTTTTCTTTCTTTTTTGCAGTTGAAATTTTGTCATACCGGTAGAGTAAAATTTCACACACTTCACATATGTACATTAATCACTGCATGCTCGAATAATTCGTGCAACCAGTAGTCTACAAATCAGTAGCCTATATTTAGGCGCAACAGGCACCTAGCGAATGGTTTGACTAATTGCCCATTTCAAGCACACACTTGAAAATACGCTAATTAGTGGGCTTGAGGTGCGTTTGCTACGGTGCTTACGGGTAATTAAACTTAACGCAAAGGCTTCAAAGGCAAAATCAGCTACGGAGCTCATTGGTATATTAGTATTTGTTGTATAACAAGCGTTCACGATTTCTAACACTTGTATTATTTTTGATATGGTTGCGTATTTTACGTCTAGCTCTTTGAAAATTTTCTAGATTTTTATTTTTCATTTAATGGAGTCTGCCTAGCTGTTCAAAAATAGCATAAGAATCTGATTAACATGACAAACTTTTAGCAAAATCGTATAAATAGGTAAATATTAGCAAGAAAAGAACGAGCTCAAGAATACAAGCGAGAAACCGAGCATCAGCAGTGCCTACATAAATATGCAATGAAATGTGTTGCTCTAAAAATTAGCTGTGGCACAAAGGATATTGAACTTTGGGGAAATTCGCATAAAGCAAATTGTTTAGCGGTTTTACGAGTTATTAGAGATGTTTAATTTCACCTCAAATTGTTGAACTTTTTCATACAATAGCTTTAAATAACGCTGCATTCGTAATCTAAACGTTTTTCCTTCCCTTCCCTTCTCTCCTCTTCTCCGGCAGATGGCAAATGCGTCGCTTGCACTTTTGGCGCCAAATTTATTGAAGTCTCGGCTGGTATCAATCACAACTGCGACGACTTACTGGCTGGCACTTTGACACAAATTCGTCTCAAAAAGGATCAAAATTTATTACAAGTAAGTGCAGCTAAAACGCTTCGAATTAATGTTATTAATATCTGTATGTGTACAAAAATAAATATTAGAACTAGTGTGTGTGTGTTAGTGGGTTTATGAGGAGTATAATAATGCAAAAAAGCGAAACGGGTGTGTAATTGAATCACTGGAATCTGGTATTACCATGAAATTGGCAATAAATATGTACATTTTAACTGTCTGTCAGTTGTTACAAAAAAAGAAACTAAGTTACAAAATTGCAAAACAGCATCCTTAATACTCACACATGTACAAGCATAATGTACCACTTTCACCAACTCATACTATTTAATTTATATTCAAAAGAATTAATGCTTCTTATTCTTCTTGCTCTTCTACTTTATTCATGCTATCGATAACTAATCAAAAAAATCGTCATACCACCCATGAATATCAAAATTACCTTCACTAATATTAATCCCAAAACCGTTATTATTTTCTTTCAACTTGTAATCATCTTTACTAACACTTTAATACATAAATTATTTCGAAATTTCTTAAAACCAATTAACATTTTGTATGTGTTTAAAATTACACTATGAATATCACTACCATTACCATTACCACTTCATTACCAACACCATTACTCTTGCTGTTACTTCAACCATTTCTATGATTTTTGCCATTGCCATTACCAATATTATTACAATTACAATTAACATTATTATACTACTCCTTTGCACTTATTACAATTATCACCATTACCACAAACATTACTATGGACTTTTATTTTATTATTAACCTATCACAATTTCCATTGCCATTACTTTATTATGATTACTTTTACTGCTATCATTACCATAATTATCACCATTATTTTTCACCTCTCCTTACCATTATTATTACTACTATCACCACTATTTTAATTACCATTTCCATTAACATTATCTTTGTCGTTAACAATATCAATTCGTATGTTAATTTCAATTACCATTACATTCAAAAACTATCACTGCCATTAAACTTCTCCATTACCTTCATTATTATCATATCCATTACAATTACAATTATATTTACCATTACCATCTATTATTAACATTAACATTACCCTAACGATTACCTAAATTATTCGTGCGCCTTTACACTAATCATTACATATTCACAATTACCATTACCGTTCCCATCACTATCATCACTCCAACATTTATCAATTACACAACTTGCCACTCATTACTTTTGCAAACATTCCGATATTTCTCCTTACCACCCATATTTCACTTTTTCTGTTATTATCACAACCAATTCCACTGATGTTACAATTATGCACCAATACACTTATCCCAACCAACTTGATTGGATTAACTGTAACCCCTACCTCTTCGAACATTTTTCTTTCGTGACCTAAAATTACTTGCGTTATTTCTTTATCGATAACCCAACCACTTTTCGTAACAGAATTCAGATGGTACTTTACGTACTGGTTCTAAGAAATCCAAAGAAAAGCACAAAGACAAAGATAATAAAAATAAAGAAAGAGAAAGAGAAAATGTTATTGGCAAGGCTTTAGAGCACAATGGCGCTGATTGTGTAAATGAGAAAAACTCAGAAAATTTGGTGAGTAAACGACAACCGCACAACTGAACTTTCAACCGTTGGATCTCCTTTTCTTAAGTATTTACTTGTACCCCTGATGTAGTTAGACATTGCACTTTTTCGTAAAAAAAAATGTCCTACGAAAATTTTTTTCTAACGCCCACTAGGGCCTTTATGGAATCATACATGTTTTTTAATTGTTATAACAAGTTTATGTATATAAAAAGAACTATTTTATATTTAAAACTAAAATTATTTATGAATATATATGAAAGAATATATATAACCAGTTTTTGCATGATTGTATAAGTATTATATATTTAAATAATATTTTTTTTTGTATTTGAAGATTTCTTAAATGTATTATTAAATAAAAAGTAAATAAAAATGTTTCTGCAAATACTCGTATCTATGTATTTTTATCAAAGCAGCACCAAAGAAGTTCAAACACAAAAGTTAAACAGTTGTAAAATCAATTTGAAACGCATTCCATTTACTACCGAGCGATCGACCGAATCAATGCAAATAACCCCATTTAAATATCTCATCCACAAACATCAGCGATTTGGGATATTTAAAAAGACGGGAGGCGGCGTAGAAAGTTATTATGTAATGATTTAAGCAAGAGAATATTTTAAAAAAATTGGCAAACAATTTTTTTCACAATTTTTTAGCGAAGATAGTATAACACATTTTTTTATTTTACTCACACATTTTCAGCACAATTTAAAATTGTTTTATTAGAATTTCAAAAAGGAAATTAGTCACGCTGTTGTACCTATATAACAAAGCAAGAGTTTGAAGGCGCTCAGAATTTTCATTGATTTTTGAAAATTTGTTCCCCTCGAAGATACTTCGCATTTTCTGCGTATAAAAAAGAAAAGGGATTGCGCTAACAAAAAAGATTATCAAGATTAGAATAGTAAAAATGGCTGCTCTTGCGAGGGACCACTTGAACAAATAATCAAAATTCGTCCGTTGTGATACCATACAGGGGGAAGCAGAAGGAAAAGAACCAAATAGGTGGAAAAAGAAAGAAGGGTGATGACCAACAGTGCCTAATTACGTTCGTATTAACAGCTGAAGCTACTGAGGAAATTTCACCAGGTGTGTGTGGTATTTATACCCGCAATATTCGCAGGTTTAACACAAAAGTGAGAGTTCATATGTCTAACCTTTGCCCGACGAGAGCAGCGTAGCTGAGAAGAAAGTGCTGAGATGATTCCACTGCAGAAAGGACTTGAAGCAATGCCAAGTCTCACCGCATGGGCACCTAACGGACAATGTCCAACCAAAGAAGAATCTCGCTAGATCTCGTGACTTTTCACTTTTGTGCACTAGTCCAGCACCCGCTGAGTTGATGCCAAGCCCATCTTTCTAGAAGTAGACCACAGTTTCTGAAGCGAACCCCAGTCCCATCGTTTTGCGATGAAACCGATTAAAACGTTATCAAAAATGAATGCGAATTTTGAAGCACTCTAAACTTGTGCAAATATTATACTAGAAATTAATAGACTACAAAAACTAAGTACGTGGCCAATTATTTTTTTTTTTAATTCTGACTAAAGGTTTACAATTTAGAGGTAAATTGTTTGCCTTTTTTAATTTATACAAAATGCAAAACTTTAAGTTACATCGGGTTTGTTGTGGTATAACCTATATTTTTAAATTAAATTAATAGTTGCGAATTAAGTAAATAATCAAAACTAGGCTTAGTGTTAGTGGGCCATTATTGTAACCAACTCTGTTTATATGTATATATAAATACGTACATACTTATAAATATCATACTGTTAAATACATATACACCATATATTCTCCATGTGACACAAACCGTTTACCATATGTATTTTTAAATATTTGTATGTATGTATATATTTTTCAAAAACATGTAAATACTCTTAAATATCTCACATAATATATATATATTATAATCAAGACCTGAAGCTTTACTCAAACTGTTCTTTTTCAACAAACACTTTCAGGGCAATCGAGATGGTGCCTCCTCGCCGGCGCACTGGTATAAAAGTCGCAGCGTTGTGTTGGCCAGCATGAAAGCGCGCCAAATGCTAACCTGGATACTGGGCAAAGAGGATTCGAAATTCAAGCATTGCGAGAATTTACAAGTACTCTAAAGAGTAGCGCACATTATGGGACAAGATTTAAATCGACGTACAACTGAGGAATAATAGGAGGAATATAATTGGACTGTCAGAAAAATATGATTAAATCGCGAAATGAAAGTAAGCGGAACGAGAGTGTGTATGTACTTGTATATACTAAATAAATTTGTGTATGTGTAGATAAAATATTTCATAATAACAGATCGTATATAATGCCATTTATTTACTTTATTATGTACTTATTATATTTAGCTATATTTATGTAGCTAGCTGTAAACAATTTATATATGTACATTTGTATATTATATGGTAAACGTAGACGTAGACGTATTTACTCCAACTTGCTTGAGAGTTTAGGTTAGGTGTGACATGAATCAATATTCTTATACCAATACATGTAGATTTCTATGTACTGGTATTTACATAATACATGCGTAATTGCATGACTTCCTTGAATCTCAAAATATTGTAACATGACATAAGCGCATTAACATTACATATGTTAGTAGCAGAGAGCAAACAGAGGGAAATTGTTGCTAAACTGTTACTTACAGATATGCCTGCGATCAAGCGCCTTTACCGTCAAATCAAAACCTACAGAATCAAACAACCAATTGCCCTTTTAAGAAAACCGGTTTCGTTGTAAATTTAATTGTACTGTAACAAAAGTTGCCACTGATTTACATGTATGTACAGACATATTATACTTATATAAATACCAACCGTACGCGCATATACATAGAAATATGGAAAAACATAATGACATATACGTATATATGTATGACATGTGTAATTATTATATATGTAAATAAGAAAAATATACATACAATGTAATAGATGGAAAAATATAATATAATATAATAAACATTTTTAAAATTAAAGAGATGAAAGGCGCATACACTCAGAAAAATTAAAACAAATTTAATTTTGTATAATTCATGGTATAGAATAGTCAGTTGTACTACACCAAATACGAATGGTAAATTTTATTTCAGAAGGAAACAAATTTACTTGATATTAGCTCCATTTATATCAGAAAAGGTCACTTAAATTCGGGGTTTACCATCTAGCGTTTGGAGTTTAATTAAAATCGGCTACAAACAAAATACGCGTGTAAGCTTTTCGATAGGAGCTTTCCTCTTTGTTCCGCATAATTGCAGAACAGCAAGAAATGCAAAAGTCCTATATTAAAATATACACGACTATGAAGCACCCCTCTAGCAGAATGGTTGCAACCAAGGCACATCCACAAGGTAACACTGGTCTCGTATGCTGACGATTGTTCGATACTGGCGTCCGGCAATGGCATTGATGACTTATGTTCCAAAGTGAACGTTTATTTTGCCAGCCTTTCTGTCATTAAAGGTGAAAACCGAGGACACACCAATACCGACCATTAACAACTCCGAAATTTTGCATGTCGCCTTTGACAGTTTACTCTCCTTCTCGGTGCATATGACCGCAATTGCCTCTAAGGTCCAAAACCGCAACAAGGCCTTCAAATCGCCAGCCGACAGCATTTGGAGCAAAGACGAAGAGATATTTTATGCGACATTTAAAGCAATGACCGGTCGGTACTAAATGACGCTCGTTCCTGATATTCAAACAAATTTCTTGAGGTCGCTTATTTTCATAGCTTATTTGCATGGATTGGCAAGCGTCTTCGTCAAATTAAATGTCATATCAGTCGCTCTACTATTATTACCTTGTTGGTGTGCTTTGGTAGCAATCCTACAAAAAACAACAATAAGCAGCTGGCGCGGGGTCGAATTTGTATTCCTCCAATTCGTTGCATGGTTTGCATGGATACCTATAGTTGTAGCAATTTTGCCATTTGGTGTCGTGATATGGACTGGAAATCTTTGCAAAGCATAAAGAATCCCCTTGTGATTTTTGTTGTTGTAGAAAAAACTACACATTACAAATGGATAACCACAGAATATTCTACTTCGGAATTCGTTAGATATGTCAGTTCCAGAAAATGTTAAATATAATTCAGAGAGCGTAAAATCTACTTCAGAAAGTGGCGCATATCGCGGTATCACTATTCGGCACTCAGTACATATACATATAACTTTGAAGAGAAGATGTATTCCAATTTTGTTGAATTTTGAGTCCCATAAAATAATAAAAAATAATAATAATAATTTTGAGTGTTGGAATTCTTTATTTTGACCTTTACGCGCTTGGCATCGTAGCCATTTACAGAAACTGTTAAACTTCCGATAGGGTAATTAGTTTTGCGCCACCTTGTATATACAATATTATTTTTAGTCAATTTTCGATTAAATTACGTTAACATCCAATTTTGAAAAATTTTCTGAGTGTAGTGCAATAAATAAACAAAAATTAATAGCAGGAAATGAAAAATGGCCACTGTAAAATGTATACTAATTTATTGAGACATAGGAGTATAAAAAATAAAGAATCATACCATTAAACTGGTAATAAAATAAAAATAAATTAAAAAAAAAGAAAGTAAGTCTATGTAAATATTAGATAACGAAATTCAATGATTTATATATAATATTAATATGATTTTTTGAAAATTTAAAAACAAATGCCCTTGTACGATTAAACAGCAAAAATATTGTTTTAATTTACTAAAAGGAAAAAACAGAAAAAAAGGTTGTTCTATTCCTGAATTTTTAAAATATGTGAGTAATTCAGACTACGTTTATTATTCAGCGAATTAGCGCTTTGCAATGTTGTTGCGTTTCTTTTTTTAAGAGTAAAACTCAAATGAGTAAACATAAACATTAAAATGGTAAAAAAATTGCTCTAAAGCGAGCGACACGCAGCAGGTCACAGCAAATCAAGAATAAATTTCCTCCATGAACATTTTTCTCACAGAAACCATATGAAAGTAGAATAGAATTCAATTAGCCCACAATTTTTGAAAAAACATTAAAACGAATACAGCAAATTGGAGAACAAGCTTGGCATAAAAACCTATGAATGATTTAAATGTCACATTAATGTAATTATTACTGTACGCGAAATAAAGAATGAATAAGTTGAGAAGAACGATCGTTTTGCTTCCTGTAATTCACACGAAAGCGTTAATTATTTACAAACTGAAAAGATCAGCTCGATTTAATCTTTCCTAATATCCCTAATGCATAGTATGAACTCAGACGATTTTCTATTCTAGGGGTAACTTAAGGAGTTATATACAGTTAGAAGGCCACAAAAAGCGATTTTTCCAGTATTTTTTCTGAGAAAACTTATAAATTTATTGATCTAAACATTTGTGCATATATTAAATATGTTATCTTTTAACTGGTTTTTAAGACTTGGTATTGTAAAAATTTTTTTTTTTTTATTAGTAAAAATATTTACTTGGAAAGGAGCTACAGCTGATCTCCGGAAGCTTCTCGCAAAAAAGACCTTTTACGGTGACCACTATATCTCTGAACTAGATCCTCTGAAATTAAAAAACCAAACAGATTTTGTTAAAGTAATGTTAAACCTAGTAATTGCCCAAAGAAATAAGCAAAATAAATTTTTTTGACCAAATGGCGGTTTCTAAAAAAAATCGATTTTTGACCGAAAATTCCGGCCTTAAATTGTTTATAAAGAAAAAATATTTATGGAATTAATTACTGAAAAATATATTTAAGAAGCTCGTGTTAAAATTTGAGACTAATCGGTTTAGCAACATCATTTTGGAGAAAAACGCGTTTAAGGTTTGTCTTGTACTTTCAAGCACTCTGAAGCGCCTTTTTTGCCTAAATTTGCTGTGTGTATTCTTAAATATATGTACATTAAGAAAAAAATCGATTTTTTTTTAATTCTAACTGTATATAACCCCTTAATGCACTTTTAATCAACGCTTAATGGTACGCTTTTCCCAAAACCAGAAGTGTCATTGGTCCATTGCTGCAAGTAATTGCTAAGAGGCAAAATTGGCGAAGTACTACCTTCACGTAACGCGAATTCGCTGTGCAATAAACGCAGCCTCAAACCAACGCTTTTTTCTATATCAATTAAACGAGAACCAAATACCATAATTCACTTTTTCCTTGTAAAAGAAATATGAAGATTTCTCAAAGTTCTTGCATAAATACTACGTTAAAACGAATTATAATCGGTTGCTTTTTATGTATTGTAGATTAGTTAGTTTTTTTCATGTTTAACTATTGAAGTACTTATATTAAGAAAATTAATTGTATATAATAGAATGAAATCAAGCGTTCAGTAAAGCTTTACAAAAGGGAAGAAGTTTGAAAAATAATTATATGTAAATATGATATTCAGTTATACATTTTTTCAAATAATACTTAAATTAAAAATGTTATATTTTCTTTCGAATTTTGTATAATGCAACTTTATCAAAGCATTCTTCCCTTACTTAGTTATTAAGCAACAATTTCATAAAACAAAAACCAAGTGTGTTTACTATATTAAACAAAACAAAAAAAAAAAAAAAACTATTATAAATTTCTGCCAAAGTGCCCATTTCTTGAATGAAAAACCCCTATAAATCAAAAGTATCAAAAAATTTGTATATGCATATGGAATTTCTAAAAGTAAACTATTAACAAATGACTAGGTTAGAAGTTACTATAAATTAAGATTTCATTTGAATCGTTATTGTTGTCTCCAATTTTAATAAAACAAAAATGTGTTTAGGACACTCTAAACAATTTTAATAGTACTTCATGTATTTTTTGTTTTCCTTTCTTACGTTATAGAGGTTTAAGATTATTATTATTAGTTATTGGTTAATTTTTATATTAGTCTAACTTTTTTCTTCATATATCGTCTGTATGATTCAGGAAAAGAGTGCTCGACTTTTTCCATTAATAGAAAGTGGAGTGTCTTTCAGTTGGAGTGTCTTCAGTTGCATATTTTTGTGTACATTTTATAGTTCTACAGAGTTAAGAATTGTTTTATTATTATTCACTTTTATTTATTTTTTTTTTGTTTTTTTTTTCAAATATAATAAATACTGAATGATATGCAGGTGCTTTGTAGTTTTTTTTTCTTCTTAGTACTTTTTATTTCTGAGCTGTAAAAGTTTGTGAATATTTCTCATAAATTTGTATGAAAAGAGTAATAACAATAAAAATAGCAATGATAATACAAATAATAAAAATAATTATGTAATATTAATAATTTTAATAATAATCTTTCGAAACATAAAAATAATAATATTGTAATAATGAGAAATAATAAAAATAAAAACAAAAAATAATAATAATAAAAATAATGGTAATAAAAAATTGTAATAAAATAATTATAACATTTCTTGAATTATTTTTAGTATTGAATAAACTTTTATTACCTTAAGCTTAGGAAACAAATTTATTATTTATAGAAATATCAAAAATGCTTACACATATCTAAATACAAACAAAGGGTATGCTACCTGCCAGTGCTTACGACTCTAATTGATTTTACGCGGTTCAACTGAATTCGCTACTTATTGCTTAAGAAAAATATTTCTCCATCGAATTCTTCCACTCAAAGTCTTCAATTTGAGATATCAAAGTGATTGCAAACTTTTTATATTGAACGTCAAATTTTTTATGCTATTTTTGTTCATTTACATCGCAAATTTTAATTACAACCAGAGGTTTTTTTTATTAAATGATTCAAAAATTAGGTATTTCCGCTATATTTTTTATTTTAAACTATTGTACAGACAATACAATTAATAATGGAATTCAATGGCATATAGTTATTTCGGTCTTAAAGAAAAAATCTGAAGATGCTCAGTCAAGTTATCTACGTAGCCATAACTTGTGTAGCATATACTGCCGTTTTTTTACAAAGAAAGTTTTCACTTGTGCTAGGTTCCTTACAAAAATTTAAATAATCCAATCAACCTGAGACCCAAAAAATAGATCCAACCATCAGCCATTGCCTATCGACATTTCGCTATTTGGAATATTTTCCAACAGAATAAAAATTATATTATATAATAATTTCTCTCCGGTCCATGTAGACTCTAAGCCACATATAATCTATGGAAAGTACCGCCTAGCGGGTTTTATTAATTTCTTTTATGTAAATATTTTATTTACATTTCATTTAATGTAATAAAATTTGAATTTATGTAAATAATCTATATTTTGAATGTCAGCCAAATCGGATCATAATTTCGTGTTTTCCATATATTTCAACCCCGCGGCATCTAGCGGCTTAATTTATTTTTTTATAAAAATGGCTAGGAACATTCATTGGCTTAAAATCAAATGCACAATTTTTATTGAACAAATTTAATAAAAAAAAGTTAAAAGAGAGAATATATCGCACAAACTGTTTTTCTTGAATTCTTTTAAATTTCTTGAATTTTTTATACCTACCTAATCATTTAATTAACACACGGTGTTGCCTAGACCTTGTGGAGCACCATATACCTGTGCATACATCTATTTCATGTCAATTGAGCTTTAATACACCGAGTCTAATATTCGCAAATTTTAAACAACAGTGAGTCTATGTCATCTCTGCTTAAGGTTTTCTCTCCGACTCATTGTTTAGAGATCAAGTTTCTTATATTCGTTGTTTTTCTGGTATAAAATGCAAAATTTTGGATAGAGATACCCTTTTCGACCTACACGGTGTGTTAAAAAAATAAGATAAATTTTCGTTTTTCCCAAAAAATATTTGTTTATTCATCAATTTCTGTTTCATCTCCTTTAAAGTAGCCCCCTCAGATATAATACACTTGTGGCAGCTTTTTTTCTAATCCTCGAAGCAGTTCTACACTTTTTGGTATGTCCTTGAGCTCTCTCTCGCAAAACGCCGTCCTTTCGTGGGTCTCTTCAATCTTGGGAACAGGAAAGCGCCACAGGAGGCCAAATCTGGTGAATACGGTGGCCGAGGCATGCTAACGGTACCGTTTTTGGTCAAATGCTCTCTCACAAACAAAGATGAGTGAGCAGGTGCATTAATTATCATGATGCAAAAGCCATGGATTTTTTTCCACAATTCCGGGCGTTTTTTCGTATTGGTTCACGCAATGGTAAGAACTCCTGATGCACTACGCCATGGTAATCGAAGAAAACAGTGAGCCAAACCTTGACATTTGAACGAACTTGGGGTGCTTTTTTTGGTCTTGGCTCTGCTGGACTCTTCCATTGGGACGATTGAGCCTTGGTTTCGATGTCATAACCATATGCCCATGATTCGTCACCAGTCATGACCCTTATAAGCAAATCTGGATCATCGTTGACGTCATTCAACAATTCCTGAGCGATGCTCATACGACGCTTCATGCCCAAAATTTCTGAAAAGATTGCACGGCATAAGACAACCGATATGCCGACCTCCTCACCAACTTCTCTAATTGTGATTCGACGATGCTCCATAACAATTTTCTTCACTTTCACAACATTTTCATCGGTTGTTCATGTGCTGGGGCGTCCAGAGCGAGCGTCATAATTCACATATTCTCGACCTTCTGTGAAAAGCTTGTACCACTTGTAAACATTTTTTTGACTCAGAGTACTCTCACCATATGCCGCTGTCAACATTTCAAATGTTTTTAACGAATTAATTCCATTTTTATACAAAACATTTGATGCAACTTCTTTGATCCCTTTTTTCCAATAGCAGCAAATCGCCGAACACGCAAAGCACTTGTCTTATTTATGCCACAAACAAACTAAACTTGCTATATTGCTAAAACCGTGAACATGTCTTTGAGACGAGTGTACTAACATAAAAAAAAATTAACAATCGAAAGTCGAATGTACGCAGCCCGCAAAATTTGAACACACCTTGTATTTATTAACCGCATAGTTTTCGCCCCACTAAAACGTCAATGAGTGCGAGCTCCAGCTTTATCATAGGAAAAAGAGGGAACAATTTAAAATGAAACCACTTGTTGAGGCACCCTATATAAGCGTTAATTTGAATATTTCTTACGTTGCATAAAAAGCTTTCAAATTAACAGTTGATCACCACGTGCTACCACTTATTTGTATAAGTTCTTTTCTCAAATATCCGCAGTTTTCTCAGATTAATAATCCACCAATACTTTGGTACATTACAAAAAGAATGGAAAAAAGCCTATTGATATACAAATATATACTACATACTTGTATAAAAAATATATTTTTGTCTTCCGTACAAGTATTTAAAAATTACATAAATTCGATTTTTACACACTATGTATGTAGATAAAAAAGTGTCTATCTAAAAAACTGACAGCGTCAATGTAGCAATTTAAGAAAGATCAAATAAAACTATTTAAATGGAAATCAATGACTTTATAGCATTAAGAAATTATTCAGAATTTTTGAAATGAATTTAATGGTGGAATGTGAAACTTAGAATTTCAGATAGTTATAAGGAAATGAGATCTAATGTTTTGTATATGGCTTTTAAGTGGACCTACTAGCCCTAGAATACTTATGAATACAAAGTTATATGCATACATACATATACATACGAGGGCTGCCTTTTACATTTTGCGCCTAACAATGAAAACACAATAAAATAATAATGAAAATAGCTTTATTCTTTTTCAAAATATTACACATCTCCGTTCGCTTGAACCAATTTTCAAAGCACTGTTGTCATTCAGAAGTAGATACCTTCAAATCGGGATGTTTCGAGGCTTTAACTGCTTATTCATTCATTAAAAAACGTTGACCTGGCATTTAATTTTTGATATTCGGGAACAAAGCGAAATCATTGGGGGGCCAAATCGGGGCTATAAGGCGAATGACCCATTAATTCGATCTTTGGAATTGTCAAAAACTCTCTTGTGTGAGCCGCTTCGTGAGAAGGATGCTGCGTCATCGGTGGTTGGTTTTCCTAATTCCCCGAAAACTTCTGGCAAATAGTTGTGTATCACTCAGAATTGACTGTTTTAAGTTGTTCTAGTAGAACAGTTGAGACATGACTAGATTTTCTAAAGAAAAAGGCAACTGTTTGCTTTTCTTCCGCGTACGACTTTTTTGGATTGAGTTCGTCTTGGAACGCCCATACTGTTTTTTTACGGCTCATGTGCATAGATTCAAGTCTTGTCACCTGTTAAGATGTCATCAATATGCTTTGAATCTCTTCACATTTCTTTACACCAATCGGCATGAGTTCTTTTCTGGGCAATTATCAAATTATGTGGTATCCAACGAGAACAAATCTTCTTGACGGCCATTTGTTCATGAAATATTGAATATAAACTGGTAACACTAATGACCAAGGTTGCTTTTATCTCGTGATATTACACAGCATCGATTGTTTCTAGTAGAACAATCGTTTTTGGACGACCTTCTCGAAATTAGTCCCGCAAGGATTGACGGCCACGTTTAAACTCGTTGTACCAGCGTTTAACAGTGGCTAAGTGTAGTGCCGCAATGCTTCAACACCAAAAGTCAAAATAGATTAATTTATACACTATTTTCTCAATAATATACGTCGAAAATCGTAATAAATCATAGCACGAAAATCTTCACGAAATAATTCCATCTTTTGGGCGAGACGAACTTTTCAACTAACTGAAAAAAGAACAAATAAAGCTCATAAGTGAAAACGTTATATGTAAATTTATGTTAAAAAGTACCAAACTTTTCAATCAAAATATCGGATTGGAGCTTATCACGCGTAGTGCTGCAAAGGCGACGCTGTTAAAAGGCACCCCTCGTACAAGCACATAATAATTTTCACATAAATACTTTCAAATACATAAAGTTTATGTAAGACCAATACTGGATCAACTAGAATTAACAACAATAAACAACAAATAATAGTTATGTCTGAATTTATGTATGTATATCGGTACTAAAAACACCAACAATAGCAGCCATTAATTAATAGTAAAATATTATATTTATATCTTATATGAGTTTTCTTGTGTAATCAAATAAAAAAATTATGACTTTGACAAATCTAAAAATCTGATTAAATATTAAAAACAATAAAATGAAATTAAGTGTTTCAATTAAAATTGTGAATGAAGTATTTTTATTTCAATGTTTTATATTATTAATATTTTTCTGAATTTACGTAAGTATTGAATTGTATTGGTTTGGATTTGAAGCAAGCTTGATTTTCAGATGGCTCAGGCGTATTCATCTGCTGCATAAAGAAAATAGACAAAAACGGGGATTTCAAAACAGGTCTTCAAGTACATGGGCCAAGAACGAAATGAATCAAAATTCTGAAAAAGGTCTTTTGTTTTACATGTCACAAACTGTGTAAATTATTTCAAAAAAAAAAGTATTTAAATAATTTCAAAGATATTTCTTTTAATGGGGGAGAGTGACCGATCGAACCCATTTCAAATTTACAGAGAACAACAAACTTTTTCTATTATTGATTTGAATAGCTATAGAAGTGGATACCCAGCAATGTGCCAACTGTATTTTTATGATGCCGATTCAAAAGCCTTTACGTACAACAATGGCCGAATTTTGGACAGTTTGAACGCTATACTTTTGATGAGCTGCAAGAATTTCACATTGAACGTAATACTTTCAAAAATGGTGGAACACAACGGTTGTAATTGCAGTTCGAAAAATCCCATACGTTAAACATTTGAAGTCACACGAAATGTTCGAGTTATGAAAACAACGGCTAGTCCAAAATTCAAAAAGAAGTACATATTTAGACCCCTTCCTCACTTTAATACTTAAAGAATGTGTGAAAGTAATTTTGAAGGCATTAGAGTATTATTTAAGCAATAAAAAAATCGATTTTTTAAATTTCTGGAGTGACACTAACCCCATAATAACCCTGCTATGACTAACTTCCAAATATGCGCTCTGTATCAATCGAAAGACTGGCAGGAACGGAAGGAATGTCTCATCCACGTTTGATGGTACTCAAAGATACCCGTTCATGACACCCGGAAATCTCGAATACCAAAGTTCGTAACAAGTCGTTTATGCGTTACCACAATGAGAATCATGCGTTCTCTTTGCCAAAGCATCCAATGTGCCTGATGAATCTTATAAGGTACTTTAAGTCAAATCTTCCATTCGATTTAGGTTAGCCAAAAAGACTATCTCAGATAGAATAGTCTGCATTTACACAATGCACGTCAGTTATAAAGGAAATGAAATCCCATGTATTTTTCTTCGCAGCTCACACTACTTCTGAAGCACCTTCGGAAAGGCACGCGTAGCTTTTCCGCACTCCCATTCACATGTAGACAGAGCGGTCCCGTTTCTAATAGGCATACGTTTTTTATGAAGAAAAGACGTTTGCTGAAGTAAATCATTTTCAACTTTTCACTTTTCCCTATGTAGCTTTCGTAATTTTTTCGTAATAGATTCTTCTAACACCTTAAAATAAAATTCTTATTTATATTTGTACATGAAAATAAATTTACAATATTGTTTCATTTGCCCTAAATTTAGTCTTTCAATTTGCACAGCATTTACGTCAAAACAATTTTATCCCCATACGAAACGTACGCTTATGTACATAAATAGATGTATACATGTACATATACATATGTATAAGTGTATATCGGCCTATTTACAGTACTGTTTAGTTTTAGCCAGCACTTTTCATTGTTGTAGCAGAAATATAAACGAGGGTGATAATTACAGAATGGGCACTAATTGTATAATAATTGCTTTTGAGCTTTTTTTATAAGCGTTAATTTTGAATTAGCAAAAATGCAAAGGTAACAATAAAAATTACAGCAAACTAAAGGTTCTTTCATTGGAGAAATGTTTGTATAAGGTAAGTGGAAGTAACTCAAGATTTTAGACTTGTAGATTATAAACTACAGTACCGTGAATAATTATAAGCTCAAAGCTATTTTGTTATATATGTATATAATTGGCGCGTACACCCTTTTTGGGTGTTTGGCCGAGCTCCTCTTTTTATTTGTGGCGTGCATCTTGATGTTGCTCCATGGAGGGACCTACAGTTCAGCCGATTCCGAACGCCAGATATTTTTCATGAGGTGCTTTTTCATGGCAGAAATGCACTCGGAGGTTTGCCATTGCCTTTTGTTGTATATTTTTATTACAAAAATAAATAATGCTAAATTCTTATTATTAAAAGTTGTAAAGTAATTTTAAAAATAAAAACTCATTGAACTCATTTATTGCAAAAAATATTTGTCGTTTTGTTTATTATTTAGTAGACCGGCGCCTAATTTTGATTACGGTCAGTAATCGACAAGGAATACTTTAATGGTATCAGGAAGAATTCTTTTCCATGCGCTGGTGATCCTTTTCTTAAGTTCATCGACATTATCAATGGATAGCTTTTCCGGGATTTGCCAGGATGCCTAAGAAGTTTGCAATCGGAGTTCAAGAATGTACCAAAGCCTGATCATTATAAAACTGGGCTACCAAAGTCCTTGAATAATTTTTTTGTAAAGTTTCTCGTATGAAGAGGCACGTTGTTCTGCTGGAATAAGTTTTACTCATCTTCAAAAAGCGTTATAAACGAATGTATTCGCATCGTGTTTTTTGATAAGTCGGAGCATTCATTCTACCAGACATAAAAGCAATTCCGAAACAGATCCTCCTTGTGCTCGTTTTGACATTATCTGCTCGTCTTTCTGCAGTTGATGCCAATTTCCATCCAAATAAAATTGTTTGTATTGTTGAAAATGGCGTGCTTCCAAATGGTTCCTATTTGTACGAGTTCTCCCGCAAATGTGGGTTCTACCCCAATGCGTTTTTGTTTTAAAATTTATTTAAGAACATCTTTTCTATATTTTAGGTTTCCTGAAGACGCAGCCCATTTTCTTTTGGTACTATGACGTCAATCAAATGTGCCATTACTAGTACCACCTTTTGAGATATACTTATTCGTAGGATACATTAGCACAATAACTTTTCATCAGCGAAACTATAAGCAGCAAGCAAACTTGTTTACAGTTTCGATAAGTTTATATTTGCTACCAGCACTGTATTCTGAGATTTTTCTTCTTCATACTTAGCACTATAACCGTTTGTCGGTTTGAGGCCGAGAAAAAAATGTAACGCATTCTTTGTGAAGTGTCAAAAAAATTTGGTTCAAAAGAGGAAATCATCGCCGAGGCAAAGGCATATTTTGGAGAGTTCGCCAAATTCTATTTTTGGAAGGGCTAAAAATAGCAGGAGCGTTGGGAGAAGTGTATATTTCTAAAAGGGAACTATGTTGAAAAAAAAAATTCAAAAAATGGTGACTTAGTTTCTGGCAAGGGTACTTATTGAACCCCCTCGTATAGTGCATATATATTTTATGTTAATATATATAATATAATTGGTGCGTAACCCCTTTTTGGGTGTTTGGCCGAGCTACTCCTCCTGTTTGTGGCGTGCGTCCTGATGTTGATCCTCAAATGGAGGGACCTACAGTTTCAAGTCGATTCCGAACAGCAGGAACAGCTTTTTCATGGCAGAAATACACTCGGAGGTTTGCCATTTTCTGCCAAGGGGCGACCGCTATTAGAAAAAACTGTTTCTTCATTTTTGGTCTTTCAGCGAGGTTCGAACCTACGCTCTCTCTGAAGTCCGAATCGTAGTCACGAACCAAACCATTCGGCTACAGCGGCCGCCTTATTTATATTTTATATATTGAATAATAATTTATATATGTATTTTATTATATTAAATAATAATTTGTGGAAGGTTTGAATTTTTCTTATTCTTTTCTCGAATTTCCACAGATGGGCATTGAAATTTCCAGTAAAAAAAGTCGGAAAAATATTATATTGTAGTTTCTTGTAAGGCTTATGTATTCTTGATATGAAAGCAATTAACCCACACCACAAGCACTATATTAGCTGTTCCTGAAATATTTATATTTATAATAAATAATTAGCTATATCCCGATTATGAACCAACCCGGATCATAAATACGTTATTTCATAATATCCTATGAGGATTTTTTGCATTTTTTTAAATAGAAAAAAGTATGAAGTAAATAAGACCTTGAATAAGATTTTCCGAAATATCTCATCACAGGAGCACCTGGGTAGTAAACCTAAAGTAGTACTCCGTATTCAGTACGATCTACTATTCGAGGTTTCCAAGCTTTACTTAGAATTACTACTTATTAAATAAATTTTCTTAAATAACTAACACAACAGTGCACTTATAATCAATTTTCTAAATGTGTAATTGTATCAAGGTGATCACAGCAATTGTTATCACTTCCTATTAATCACAATGAATCATATAGTAATACGTGATAATTTGCCTGAAACCTACCTTTGTAACCCTACTAAATTTAAATGAAGCGCAAGCTTAATGAAAACATTTACTTTGAAGTTCAAATGACATTTACAAACAATATCAAACACATGCGTTATTCAGCACCATATTTAGTATGGAGATGCAGCTGTAGCTCGCGTGACTTGCGCGCACCTAATGACATACATATCTAAATGTTGTGCACCGCTTGCATGTGTCTCGGCGGATGTGTAATTGAAACGAAATAAAGCGCACGGACACCCCACGGCCCAAGGGATATATGTATGTATGTATGAATTTACAAAATCACAGTGGATGCACTTGAATTCACCTTATTTAGGCCGAATTAAATGTACGCTGGATACTGCACCTTTGCAGTCGGCAAGAGAATTTGCGTATACCGGCAATCGATATTTATTACATACAAAAGTGGTGGACTAGAGTGCACTATTTTTTTTAAATACTTATCACAAATCTTTACAAACTCTTTTGTCAACTGCTAATTACGTCCTTAGGTGTGAAATCCAAAAGCTCTTTGACGTTAATTGCGCTAATTCATTTTGAACACAACAAAGCGTTATTTTGGAGTACGTTGCCGTTGCTGTGCCGATTTTTGACGGCGCCAAAAAAATGCTGCTTGCCGGATGTTGTACGGAGAAACCGGATATACATAATATTATCGAATGATATATTATTATATTTAGATCAAACGAAAACCTTGGAGATGTTTGATGATTAAAAAATATTTAAAAAACTTGTTTACTTTATGCATAATGCAGGTATAAGTATTTCAAGTAATATTTGACGGAGTGTTACTTAATAGAAAATGTTGAGTAAAAACTTGAAATTGATAACTCTTTTAAACTATCGGTTAACTGAAATCAAAAATTTAAAATATTAATATATATTTTTTTAATTTCGTTCATTAACATAACGCCGTCAAAAGCTAATCTACGGGCTTCACAGTGTACAAGTGTTAAATAAATGCGACTTGCAAAAATGTAACTGCTACTGTAAGCATGCTTTTCTGGCTATCGCAAGTTGCCTTGCTATAAAAGGCACTTGCAGTGGCTCTTATTGCAACAATAGCTTGTTAATAGACAAAAGAGCAATACAAAGCCTTACAAAAAGGAACCAAAATACTATTTATAATAAAAATTAAGAATAAATTAATAAAAAATTAACAATTAAAAATGTGTAATTGTAATGTAAGTAAACAGTACGGCCCAACAAATACATTTCAGAAATTTCGGTTTGTGATGTTTTCATTTCTTAAATTTTGCGAAAACTTTTCAATTAATCTTTCTAATTTTGCATTACTATTTACAGTGTCAAAATGTTCGTTACCTCATTCTGTGCACTCTCCTCGGCCTCGCCTATTCGCTTCCTGTTCCAAATGAGAACAGGAACAAAAGTTTTGAGCCTACCGCAACCTCTACTACAATAAACCCGAATTTGTTTGGCACGAATTTTCCACAACATCAGCAAAATCCAACATCGACAGATTTGAATTCGTTTTTGATTTTGCAACCTATTGTTGAGCAGCCAAATCCATTAGAAAGTATATCTGACATACATAACCGACGCACGCGTCGCACCTTAACTCCAACACAACTTAATGAACCTGTCGATATGGAGTTTGATATGGAGCTCGCTGAGGTTAACGTCTTCCGTCCACTGTTTCGTTATCGCGCTGAAGTAGCACGTAATGTTGGACAAAGGCAACAATTTGGATAATACCGATTAACATATACATACGTATATAGTTTATATAAATAAAAATAAAAATAATTTTATGCATATATAGTTTAAGTGATTTTGATACTTCGTTATTTCTTAGTTAAATAAAAACCTCACAGTGAATAATAAAAAATGAAAGCTTTTTATTTAAAAATCACCAAGAAAAAATATTATATTCTAGCTAAAATGATTCTTGCTTACGGAAATGGAGATTCCCTTTGCATCTAGAGGGTGTTTTTGTTAGGCGTAAAATAATTAATTATAAAAATAAAACAAAAGTATTAAGAAAATGCAAATATCGTAATGAGAACTAGTTTCCAAGATGGAATAAGTGTTCGTAGACCAATCACTTCAAAGTGTCCCACATAAAGTACTTTAAGTGCCAGACCGGACTAAACTCCGTTTTCCCGCATAATACTAAATTTTTCAGGATTAAACACAGTTTAAAAATTCAACACAGGTAACTAACATTGAAAAACTGGCAGTAAATGGTCAAATCAATTTAAAGACTATTTGTGTAAATAATCATAGAAGTACATATTAAAGTACATCGATAATTGTTAAAGCTGTTGACTTTTCCCCTCCATCATAATGCTTACTTTTGCGTTTCTAAGCACTTACATGTCAAAGTTTTACCTTTTAATTTGTGTAAACATGCGACCTGTCAAAAATAATTTCAATTTACACCTGTGAGGTTGCTTGCATGCAATTTGATGGGCATTTTAATATTCAAGATGTCATCGTCCAGAAAATAACTCGAAATTCTCGCTTCGCTGCAATCATTGTTCGTCAAAGTTGCGTTCTCCTGTTAAAATTGAACGAAAAATTGCCTGTACACACAAGTTGATGACGCATTTGGAAATGTGTGATTGGGCTAGAAATTGAATAAATAAATTGCCTGAAATATTGGTATCTATACCACAATTTCATTATTTTCCCGTTTATCAATCCCTGCAATTATTTTTTATTATTCTACTTCATTTTTCTATATTACCTAAAACTAAAAATAACACGATGGAGGAAATTTCATAAACAACGAATTATTTAAATGATTGCTTTTCCGTAGTAAATTATACAGAACAATCAGATTTGATGAGCAACCCTGAGCAGACAGCTGCAACTACTTCGAAATTCGGAATTCGACGTCGAAAACTCCATCGGCTGTGTTGATTTTTGATTTATTTTTGTTCACTTTTGTGCAGATAAATTGCGGCGTAAGTTATCTTATAAATAGCTTTAACAAACTAAATATTTTGAAATTTTTTTCAGACTTTGGTATAACGAATAAAATAATCGAGTATTTCATTATTGTGCAATACACGGTGAGTTCATAGATAATTTTTTTCTTTCTTGTGTGAATCATAGAAATGGATAAGGCAAAATATAAAACTGTTCTTTTAAGGGGAACCCCATGGCAAAACAGAATCATTTAATCCATGGAAAATAGAGTAACTTAAATCATAAAAGAATTAATTCCGTGCTTTTGTTGTTTTAGCAGCTGGTTATTTTTATTGTTTGCCGTAGCGGTGGCTGTTCAAGATGGCAGAGGAAGACTCATTTGTAATTTTGGGCAGTTGCTCCCAACCGAATTCTTTAAATTCAATGAACTCTAATAAAACTATAGAATCGGAACAAAAAAGTGTCGGAAATGTTGCTCAAGCAGAAGAAATGCAACCGATATTAAATAATGCTAATTTTAGCTCAATAAGTGCAGCCATAGCCTCGGCAACTAAACCACTTGAATCATCAATGAGCTCTGAGCGGTCCAATGGCAATGGAGACTGGAAGAGGCTTGATACTTCTGTCACTAAACCACTTGAAACGTCAATATGCTCAGAGCGGTCATATAACATATGGAAAAAAAGTGGAGAATCCATCAATAAAAGTGAGATTTCAAACAATGTGGGAGACTTACAACAGGATGATATGGGTGTACAAGGGAAGAAAAACACTGGCGCCATCCCCAAAACGAGCTCAAAGGAGTCGATGAAAAACGAAATAACTACAAACAATAGCGATTCGAACTCTTTAGCTGTAAGTTATATAATGGGTCAAGTGCCAGCAGATGCCCTAAAGGTAATTTATTAAATTCAGTTTAATTCTATTGAGAAAATAGGGGTACGGTTCAGTTAATTACCCAATGATTGCGGATTATTGTGTCCAAATTTGTGACCCTATCAAAAAAATGAACACACACTTCTAGCCAAGAGTCCGAACGTTAATTTAAATTTCAAATCTCTGTGCAGTAATTTATTAAACAAAAATTTTTGTGTAAATTTCGGAAATAGGCATACATTAATTTCTCTTATTCTGCCTTAAATCAGCCAGTTGAATAATCAATTTTTAGGTACACTTCCACTTAATTTTTTTCACAATAATTTTGTTGTTGTAATTTTTGTACTAATACTCCAATAATATCTTAATATGTATAGAAAATTTGGAGTACAAAATCGCACAGTGGGTAAAATACTAACCATTCCCCGAAAATAGCATTAACAATTTATTTACGGTCAATTAAATATGTCCGTGTATTACAGGCGAGTGTCCACTCACAATTTCCAAGCGTGTCATTAGAAGATTGCGAGGAGCTCACAAGAGTTATGAGTGATTATCTTAAAATGAAAGGTATGCGTAAAATTAATTAATAAAAGAAGAATAAGTACTTATTTTGAGTATTTTATTAGAACTTATCATGCAAGTCAATAATAAAATGACTTCCTGGCTGGAAATGAAAAAACAAATGCAATCTAATGAACAAGAAAATGTACAGAAATTAGAGCAATGCCAACAACAAATAGCTATGGTAAATAAATTGAAAATAAGTAGGGGTTCAATATTCGTTGACTTCCCAAACTTCAATTGCGCTGCATAAGTACAAAGTCCAATTTTCCTAAACAAAAAAAAGTGATGATGCATAATCGTTTGAAGTTCCTAGATAAATGCATCAAATTATTGATATGCATGGTTCTTCGCGGATTTTTCTGATGCAAAGAATCGCAGTAATATTAAAAAATGCATCTCAGCCATGATTTGCAATGCCACGTTTAGGAAGTCAGCCAGTTTTTTATTTTGTCTTTTTTTTTTAATACTGTTTTCCGTTCCAGTTGCGTAATGAAAACTTGGAATTAAAACGTGAATTGACTGCAAAAATCGAGCAAGTACACGCTTACGAAGAAGTACGAAAACTAGAGCACGACGAACTTGTAAAAAGTATTTCAGAAAAGTCTTCATTAATCGCCAATATGCGCGCACAAATTGAAAAACTGGAATTACAACAGCTTGTAAGTTTAAAATATATATTATGTACTATTATGGCCTTATTCAGCACATTTAATAAATCTTTTGCAGGCTTCTTTTGAGGTAATTTCTAAATTTGGTAAAGATGATAAGCAATCAGAAAAATCCGAGTACATTACGCGTGTCGAGCATGAGCATATCGTCAAAAATGTCGAGAGAAATTTGTCGCAATTGTTAGCAGAGAAATTAGAAATTAGCGATATGGTAGGTTCTGTGTGCTTACAGTGGGTTTTCAATATTATGTAATTGTTTTCTTTATATTCGGCTCTAACACAGCAAAAGCAGTACATAGATGAAATAACCTGTCTTAAAGTTAATTTGGCTGCTTCTGAAGAACTTGTAAATCAATTGAAATCAGACATTGATTTACTCAAAACCAGTGACGAAGAGAAGACAGAACAATTCGAAAACTACACGAAGCAACGAGAGGAAATGCGTGAAGAACTTGACCTACTTCGGCAACAGGTGGATGTATACAGTCGTGACTTTCAATTAGAGCGGACTGCTCGCGAGGAAATGGCTGGCGAAAAGGCGCAACTATTGGATGATTTGCGTTTACTACAACGCAAAAATCAAACTCTAGTCGAGCAAGTGGAACAACTCCAAGAGCGCATGGCATCAATTACAGTGCAAAAAAACAGTATGCCAACCCCAGCTACAAGAGTAAGTTGTTATTTGAAGTATGATGAGATGCACAATAAAATTGCAAATACTTTTTGCAGCAAACCACTCCACCAGCACCAGCACCCTCTGCGCCTCAGCATACATGCCCAATATGCTCGGAAGCTTGTAATTCTTTAAATTCATTACAAGCGCATGTCAACCAATGTTTGGACAAAAATGTGCATACTTAAGCACTTGTCTGCTATGATTTCTCTGTTCTAGTGTAAAGATCAATGTACACATCTAGATGTGCATGCATCAATCGTATATTTATGTATAACCATATAATTTTTAGACGTTTATCTGAGTAATGAATAATCATTTATTGAAATCTATCGCACTTCTTATCAAACGTTTCATTTGACTTGGCGATTTTGGGTAAGTCGTATATTAAAAACGTGTACACGAATGTGTAAATTATTTTTAATACATTTACCAAGGTTCATTGTAAACAACTAGTAATCAGTAATTGTTGTTGTTGTAGCAGCATAAACATTCCACATACATATACGGGGAATTCTGCTGAAGTAACAGTCATTGGCCGGATATAAATCCGGGTCGTTTCGGTGACGAAGAACCGACTGTCGTGGGAACGAGTAATCAGTAATATTGCACTTTGATATCCCAGGTCCATTAATTCAATAAATAGTTGTCATGTTTATAACTCAAAATGTCAATAAGTAGTCAGGATTAGGGCGAGGTTCATGCTTTTTTGTAAATATAGAAACATTAAAGGTAACGAATTTACTTCTCCACGAGTATTTAAATAGAATTATCTCATATTCATAAAAAAATTATTATTTATATCACTTTCATATTTACTTATTTACAAGTAATTTACATAAACTTATGTGTAATGTGAATGTGTTTAGTATATAAAAATATGGTTGCAATTTTACACAACATTTTCTTTCAAAATAGTGTTGAGTCTACCATTTAGACTACTACTACAATTTACTTAAGACAGGTGGAGCTTCTAATGCCCATATACGCTGCATTTCCTTGTTGGCCACCAAATTACTAAGTACTTGCACGTCTGTAAAATAAAAGCGAAACACAAATGTAACGCAATTTCCAACTGTTCGCTTGCAGTAGAATCAGCTGAACATTACTTACCATTTGTACGCGCATACTGTTCCAACCATGTGCGTATCTGGTAAATGGGCACTGCGGTATTTAAATTAGGATACACAACATTCCCAACTTTTATGTTTGACACGCATATACCCAAAATATAACCCTGATCATCAAACATCGGCCCACCACTCTGACCAGCCTGTACACAACCATCGGACATAATTGCGCCAGGTGAACATTTAATAACACGTCCTTGAAATATGGCTGGGTTGAAATCATATTTCAAGTTGAAGTTGACAAAGTAAGGAAAACCGGCATTAAAAACTGTCTGACCAAGTGTTGGTTTAGCACTAGACAAACGTACACAGTAGCGCTCGGGAATATTAGCGGGTGCGGCTAACAGAGCAATATCAAATGGTTGATCGTATTGTGGATTTCGCCAAAGCACTTCCGACTCGAATTCTCCATCCACACTGCGGCAAAACGCCTTGGTGCTTAGCTATGAGTTAAAAGAAAAAAGGACTTTTATGAACATTTGACTGTATTTCGAAATGGTTGAATGGAAGAAATTAAGCAAATATCAAAATTGATTTAACATCCGTTCAATCAACAGTTCAAGCAAACGGAAGCCTCTTGACCGTTGAAAATCGCGCGTTGTCAGCTTGGTCCAAATTTTAATTTATGGTTAATAGCTTTATACAGTATTTGCTTATACATATTTGTAAATTGCTTAAATTATTACCTTGAAAACAACATGCGTACATGTGAGTATAAACTTTTTGTTTAACACTTTTACAAATGTGCCAGTGCCTTGGCTACCTCCAGCTTCAATTACAACCATAGCACGTTCCCCTGCAAAGAATACAATTTCACTTAGCTATGCCCCACATATGCTACTACATACTATTTCATACATGGAAAATTAGATGAATCCCTTGCCACTCGAACCGACATAATATTTAAGCCTAGTTGGCGCATAAAATCCCGCAACACGAATGCAAAATTTGCCGCTAAAGTTAAGTTAACATTCTCCTGCTGGCGCTGAAACGAAGTGCACATTATCATGCCAATCAAGCGTCTAAAAAATAAAAGATCTAAATTATATTGTATTATTCCTATATCCAATCCCTACTCACAGTTTGTTATTGAATACAGCAGCACCCTCGCAACCCAGCGCCAGCGCATTAGATAACACAAAGAGGCAACCATCGCGACCCATTACATTCGACACTTTGCCGATGCTTATTGTTTTATAGAAATTTTCCAAGCCAAATGGCGTACACATAACCAGCACATCATCCAATGTGTGTATTGGTTGTAGATACCGTAGATAATGCTCAATGTGGCGAAGGAATTTTTCGAAGTATTCTTTACCACCATCACAACGCATACTTAAAATTAGAAAGCTGGAAAGTAACACTTCATTATGCGAATTCAGTGCATCGTCAGTGTGATCTGTTTCTAGGAAGCGTAACACATGCCGTGAAATCTCCGATGAGCTGAAGAGAAACAGCAACCTGGCACAGTAACGCGTTAATATATGCGGTTGTCTGCGTCGTTCATTAGGCGGTGGCAATTTGCGTCGATCGAATGTCACCTGGTAGTTCAGAGCATTCAAATGCTTCGCCTCCACGCTATAGCAATCTTGTACACTAATGAGCTGACATTGTTGTAGTTTGTGTATGATTTTCGTGCTTGGACAGACACCTTCTTTGTTGGGATCATCTATGAATGGTGTCATTGGACGCACATATGGCCGCAGGATGCAGCCAGAAGTAATGATAATTTCATTGTTGATAATGATAGCCGATTGCTTTGTCACTGGATGATTGCTTATTTCCAATAGCGCATGCCGAATCTTTAATAACATATTCCCAATGTTTTTGGGTTGTAAAGGTGAAACCACTAGTATAAATTCTACATTAAACTATATGCATTAGCTGATAGTTAACTAGGTTTCCAAAAGTGATTCGTATTATGACTACGTTTTTGTATCTAACTATACATACCAAATACATGAAAATATGTACTTGTTATTTATACGATTTTGCACAGGTGCATTATATTTACCTTTGTGCAAGGTGGGCAAATATTTACTGTACCAGTTTCACCAATATCAACATGGAAAGTTTTCGAAATACCAATTCGTTGGACTGAATTGTAAAGATGTTATCGTATGGAGCTGATTCACATACGGGAGATCAGAGTCCTCTTTTTGTTTTTTGTTTTGCTATTGTTTCTTTTGTTTGCATTGAAAGAAAGAGGATTTTTGCCTTTAGTAAATTATTGAGGAATTCAAGAGATGGTAAAAAGTAGTATCCCATTTCATCTACTCAAAAACGCTTTAAATGTATTAACTCTAAACAGACACATAGATTTGACTAAGCTAATGTTAAGCTAAGCTCAAATATACCGAGAAACCAACAATTTTGAATAAATTATTTATTTATTTATTAGAATTAATGTGTAATACAAAAACTAATATTTGGACGAGTACTATTGCATCAACTAATAAAAACCGCTGCGGTATATGCTTCTCATCCGCCCATTTTTCCGTCTTCTAGCGCTTTCGAATTACCTTATCCACTTGAAGAAAATATTAATTTTTTTACTACAAAAATTACTTGCATATTTTCTTTCGTCATTTTTATTTTCCAACTACAGATCAAATTACGAAACTTGCCACCGCGGTGCGTTGGTACTTGGTGTTTAGGCACTTTCATTGGATTTACAAAAACAAATTGTATTTTTCATACCAACATCATGTCAGAATGCTGTATGGCATGTTCGGCCCAAATGACATCTATTTAATAATACGTTCACACATAAAAGCGTAATTAAAAAGCGAGATTACCGATACAAAACTTCTCTCTAAAAATCTGGGATTATAAAATTATCCTAGATAATCCTTTTCTTCATATCGTTAATAATAATTAAACAAACCAAAAACACCGAAATATTCCACCAAAATAATTTCTATGAAGAAACGTCTTTTACAATAGTATTGACAGCTGATTGTCAATTTTGTACTCTGCCAAATGTAAACGGATAGATTAATTTTCTGGATTTATTGATAATTAATGCATATTTGAACGTACTTTAAGGAACAATGTTGTAGTGTATTTTATTTATCATATTACATACAAAAAATTAATGGAATTTAAATTAATTGATTCAGTTTAAATGCATCGTTGTCTTTTCGACAAAAGCTCAAAGGAATATAGAAACGGGTTTTCCAATAGGAGGTGTTATTCCCGTAAAAGATCAATGGTTTCGTTGCTTGTGAGGCACGTAGCGCCGTCTTGTTGAAAATAAACGTTGTCCAGATCAATACCATCCAATTCCGGCCATAAAGAATCGTTAATCCATTCACCGTAACTGTTGCTCCACCTTAATTTTCGAAAAAGTAATGTCCAATGACTCCGCCGGATAAAGAGGCTTTTCAACAATAACTCTTGGATTTTCTGAGCCCCAGATCCGACAACTTTGCTTGTTGACGAAACCACCGAGGTGGAAATGGGCCTCATTACTCAAGATGATTTTTCGATGGAATTCGGAATCATTTTCATGCATTTCAACGACCCAATCAGCAAAGACACGACGTTGTTGATGATCGGCCGGCTTGAGTTCTTGTGTTAACTATACTTTATAAGCCTTAATACCCAAATTTTATGCAAAATACGGTGTAATGACGTTTGTGGAATGCCTAATTCCAAAGAACGACGAGGAATGGACAAACCTGGGTTTTCTTCAACACTTTTGGCTACAACAGCAATATTTTCGGCTGTTCTTGAGCAACATGCACGGGTTTTATTCTTTTCATCACTAACTTGTCCCAACAGCTCGAATTTGTTCACCAATTTCTGTATTGCGGTCCGACAAGGTGCTTCACGATGGCCCAAAAATGTTCGAGTTTTACGAACCGTCTCTGCCAAATTTTCCCCAATTTATAGTGAATTTTAATAATTTCAATGCATTGTTTAAGCGAGTATCGTTCCATTTTTATTAATACCGCTATTTCGGTAGGTGCTACTAATGAAGCTGTCATATTTTGATATTTGACAAGTAGAAATATCAAAATATGACAGCTTCAAAAGTGACATCTTCCGAAATAGCGGGCTATTCAAAATAACTCCTGTTATTCTTATAACTCTTCAGTAAATCCAACATTTTTCCGAAAAATCTATATATCCCCCGATCTCGAAGTTTTCGCCGCACCCACCATCTACGACCACCATAAATTCTACTAAAACACTGTACCACTTCAATAAGCATTACATTTATTATTATTACCATAATATGACTCCCTTTTGTGTAATATTTGTATAGCTAGAAAAAAAAACCACACGGTTCATATACAAGGTAATAAAATATTTAGTTTGACGACAAGCACATCTGTTTTGTTTTTTTTTGAATGCGGCAATACTTTCACTTTGACACAATTGATCGTTTTACACATATCGTCAAACGCGTTGCTATAACGGATTTATTATGACAGCGCTATAGCCGACATTTTCACATCCTTGAAGTTTGTTGTTTATCAAAAAGATTTACATTTACATTCACGAAATCTATATTTATAAATTTATTAAAAATGGCTGGAAAACGATCACGTAAAAATCAACATACCCCAAAATAAAATCTGAAATAATAATAATGTGTATTTTTAAAGGTGTTGAAGAGCCTTCAACGAGCGTTGGTGGTAAAAAACGTAAAGTAAAAGGGAGTTGGAATTTGATGCGTATTATGAGCGAACTAGGCACCAACGAGCAGTGCGTTAAGTTTGCCGAGGATAACGGCCTGATTCCAAAAACTATGGTGTGTTCCGTTCATAAAACATTTATGAATTTTCGCCGAAATGGCAATAAAGTGGGATATTTCCTGTGCTCCAGAGGCACTTGCAGGAAAAAGTCTTGCATTTCCAGAGCAACAGGGACATGGTTCGAAAATGCAAGATTGAGCCTTCCACATATTTACTACTTAATGTATTGTTTTGCATACCGATTTACCGAAGAAGCCGTAATCCGGGAGGATTTCATTCTAGATGGCACTTCAATTTCAACTAGTACTATTGTCGACTGGTTTGGTTTCTGCAGAGAAGCGGTAATATCATACCAATTGGATCATCAGGAGTATAGTGGAAAGATTGGTGGCCCAGGAAAAATAGTGCAAATTGGGGAAAGTAAATTCGGGACCATAAAGTACAACAAATGTAATATCGCTTTAAAATATTTGGTTGTAATATAAATATAAAGCATATATTTAAATTTTTAGTGAGGAACATCGAAAGTCATTGGGCACTTCGTATGGTTGAAAATAACTGTACAGATCTTCGATTCGAGTTGTGTCCTGAAAACGATTGCTCGTTTGAAGACATCATCCCCCTGATTGAAAAGCACGTTCTGAAAGGTTCCATCATTCAAATGGATTCTCGTGAGGTCAACGATCGCCTGCAGGAGCATGGTTACGTTGTCGCAAAAGCGAAACATGGTGAGGCAATTGATCCGCTTGCGACAGAAGACGGCAATCGCACGGAACAAATTGAATCGCAGGCCAGACTTGTGCGAAGACTATTTAATGCGAAATTTCACAACACCTCCGGTAACTTTGGTGATATAATTACAGAATATATATGGCGCCGATCTATAAAAACAAACAAGAAAGATGCTTTTCTTGCTTTAATAGAAGCAATAAAATATGTTTACAACGAAAATTAAAAACATAAACGTTTCCTTGCGTATTTGTGTGCTTATGCAGGATACATTCACTTTGCAAGTACAAGATATGAATATAATTTGTACACCAACTCCTCCAACATTGTTGGATTGAAACGCCAAATTTGCTGAACAAAATTTACTTTATAGAGTTTTTATTTTTATTTTGATATTTTATGTATACGAAGAGAGGAAGTGGAGAAGAAGAATAAAGTAGTGGATTTTTGTATTTCTTCGCGCGTTGAGAGATTCTTAGTGACTGTATGAAATAAACCGATTACTTATGTGCCTTAATTTTTTAGAATCGATTGTTTTCCTGAAATAGATCAACACAACTATTGGGTTGGGGAATAAATTCGTAGCGTTTTTGCCGAAGACTTTTATTTAAACAAAAAACAATAATTATATCAATAAGTTAATCAATTATATATTCGCCGTTGTTGTTTACGACCACTGTGCACCTCTCGACCAATTTGTTAATGCCGTTCCGCCAAAAATCGCCTGGTGTGATGCCAAAGAAGTTGTTGAGCCAGTTTTTATCGTACTCTTTGTTATCGTAGGTAACGCCCTTCATACGGTTTGACAGGGAGCGGAAAAGATGGTAGTCGGTCGGTGCAAGGTCCGAAGAATACGGCGGATGCTGAAGGCGCTTCCATTTGTGTTCTTGAAGTACGGCTTTGACGACTCGTGCAACATTAGGCCTGGCGTTATCATGAAGGAGTATGGTTTGACCATGACTATCAGGCCATTTCAGTCGAATAGATTCATTGAAGCGATGTAGATGGGCAATGTAGAGCTCTTTGTTGACCGTGGTATACTTTTCGAGCATTCCCCAGTGCACCATGCCCTCCCAGTCCCATTAAACACAAATCATGGATATTTTCTTTGGATGAAGATCCGGCCTCACTCGGTTTTGGCGTACCTCCTGGAGCCACCCACTTCTTTCTTTCCTTCATATTGATGTATAGACACCATTTCGAATTTCTCGTGACGTTTCGGTACAAAAAGTGCTGTTTATGACCGCGTGTTGCCCGATCGCGGGCGAGATGCTGAGAAGCAATTTGAAAGCACCTTTCTTTTTTTTTCGTTGAGTTGTGGGGCACCCAGGCTCATAGTCTCCCAATTTTTCTGTAAATCCCATTGAATAAAGGTGATTGAGAAACGTTTTATTATCGGAGTTCATTTTTCCCGCCAATCCACGATTGGTTTGGCGATCGTTCTCCTTTAAAAGTCGCCTACGAGCTAACGCGATTGTGGACGCACGTGAACAACTATTTAATTTTTGTTGAGAAAAGGATTAGCCGTTGTTTGAATGTGTATTGGAGAAAAGGCACGTGAAAGTATCTCTACTAACCTTTTGCACAAAATTATCGTAATATTCCAGTAATTATACGGTGCTGCAGATAAAAAAAAATGTAGTGTACTTGTAAGATCACGTAGTACACACTGTAGATTTGGTCGGATACATCACAAACCCATGTTTCTAATTTTCCATACACCCTTAAAATCTTTATTTATTGTTGAAAGAGGTTTTTAAACCAAGAAAGTACTAACATTTTACCCTTTTGTACATTTTTGCACTTTAAAGCTTAATTATTTTCAATTTTGTTTTAAAATTACTGTACAAGTGTTTTTGTACTCGATGATAACTCAAAACTAACTAGAGAACCGCTCTGATACATGTACATGCTTCGAAAGCTTAAGCCCTTCTCTTTATAAAACCAACTCGAAATCTTACATCGGTCAAAAAAGAGCGAAGTTATCAATTTTTATGCCACAAGTAACGAATAACCTGGAGATAAACAAGGGAAAGACAAAGTACCTCTTGCTATCAAATCAAAAGTCGACGTAATCGCGTCTCGGCCCCCATGTCGGTGTTGACAGTTAGACATTTTATAGTTGATTTTGTTGTTGTTGTAGCAGCAATACTAGCAATTTTATACTAGTTTAATACGGTTAACTTTAATGCCAGCTTTGAAATTGAACGGGAAATCTCTTAACAACCAGTGCTACTTTTATCTAAGTAGGCAGACTCCACTTTATAGGGCGTTGGCGCCGAATCGATCCGCGGAGGGTCCGAGAGAAAGATTTATGGAGCTTTACTATGACAAACATAGTGCAGTGATTTCAAAGAGAACGTCTCGGCTAGCTTTGGCATGTTTGGGAAAATAGCGATGCAAACCTCCCACCTCTGTAAGCATATGATACCGTGTCTTTAAAGAAAAAGGAGAACCTTCATTGGATTGAGACTTGAATACGCTCTATCTGATTGACGATGTTGTGTATTTACACCTTCACTTTGTTCAAATAACTCTTGTCTTTTTTAGCCCAGACCCAAAACAAACAAAATTCAAAACAAGACCCGTACGATATGCGGAATGTGCCCCCCGTGAGGAGGGCAACCATTTGGCTTATTATTATTTTATATTTATTTTCTTAGCACTTTTACCGTTTTTAAGCTACTCGAGATAATTCAAATTTAAAATGAAACTCCGCTTCATTCAGTAAAAGCTTTTTAATATTTGCTAAATTCGCTATCGAAAAAGCTCCATGTTCATTCATAAAAACTGTCCAAACAGATTCACAATAAAAAAATATATCACCTACTTTGTGGGGGAGGAGATATTCGTAATTACAGTTGTGTTTGAAACACAACGAAACTGGTAAGTGAGAGCCAGCACTGCGTGCTCTCCTAACCATATGTGAGACTCAGAATAGTGGTTGATTGATAAGTGGGTGGACGAAAGCCGTTACCAGATTTTCGTTATGTTGGAGTTGTTGCTGCGCGCCGAAGCTCCAACGCTTTGCTCCAACTCTGCTATCATTACTGTGTGCGACCACATAACTGGCTCAGTAATTTACTTGGCGGCTTTCAAGTCAGTTGCTGTTAAGCTTTCGTGTTGAGTAGTTGAGTTGAATATAGCGAGCGCTTGTCAGCTAAATGAATAATTTTGCTGTACGGGGTGTATGAATACAATTGTGGCTGGTTCTGGAATGAAGAAAATGTGTGAATAAGAATTTTTAATCCGCTTATGGTATTTTGTGTGCTCAAATTATGATTTACAAATTAAGCAAATTGTAAAGTGAATAATTCGGTTAAAGTGTAAAATTCAAACTGTTTTTTGGTGGCTAAGTGTTTGGTTGTGTGAAAAAGGTGCGCCACGCACGTATGCAGAGAAGTCGGTTGCTTTCGCCTGTACTTCGACGATCCTACAAGAATATTCTGGTGCATGTTTACAAGATTTCTGCCGAACACAATTAAGCGCCGCAAGTGCGAATAAGAATAGCAAAACCAGGTTAGATATGATTTTATTTTCTTTCCCTCAAATTCAAAAAGGGCATATAAAAATATAAGTGCACAAACTTATGTTGATTGTGTTTAAAATGGCGATGTTACAACTTTTAGGCTCGAAGACATACATAAAATCCCTATGAATCCTGTTCCATCTGCTGCTCGACCACGCTCTCTTGCTCACTTTACTGTACTTCTACACTTCCGTTTTTTAATGTGCGCTTCCTCTCCTTCTCTATCACTCTCTCTCTCTCTCTCTTCGTTTCCTATTTAGTCGTTTTCCGGTTACTATGTCGTTTATTTTTCGTTTCTCCAAATCGACTGCCACTTTCGCATAGGCTACCCTCATTGCTTGTGTTGAGTGGACGCCACATGCTGCCTATTATCACTTTTTCCCGCTCAAAATGTGCGAACAACAACTTAATAGGCAGGTTGACGACCGAAAACGTAAATAATGTGAATTCATTTTCTTGTTGTTCTTGTAACTGTTATCGCAATAATAGTACGCAAGTGCAAGAGCCGGCTATCGGACAGTAAAAATTCACCGCTGTAGTCGCTGGCCTTTGATTGCATTGGTATTTACAGTTCTTTTCGCGAGGGTGCCCAGAGCGCCACAGGAGGTGTTACGGAAGTTTTTCGCCAATCAGTCTTAATTGATAAGAGTTGAAAATAGTGAAGGAAACAATACAAAATAAATTATTTGTGGAATTATATTAGAAAGCCTGGTAATTAAGTGCTATTAAGATAATATTGAAATTTAAAAGTGGAACAATCTTTGAAATGAACAAATTGATTGCCTGGAAGCTTCTAAGCCTTTTAGCACATAAACTGGAGATGATGTGGAAAATCTAAACGCGGTTTCGTGACCAATATCTGCAAAATTGAACAATTAGTATACCTAAAACATAATTTATAACGATTTCAAGAACCTTTTTTGAAAGCAAAAATATTTGTAAATCACTTAACAAAACAATAATAATAAAAATAAAGAATATATCCATAGTGAATTTGAGTAGGTAGGTAATATTTACGATAATTACAATTTTCTACTTTCATAACTCATTTATATGTAGTGAAGTTAAGGGACTTAAAAAAGAAAATTAGGCTTCAAAGAGAAATATTAAAAAATGACCTAAAGCATATTTCCAATAATTACAATTTTTGGGTAGGAAAAGTCAATTTGTTCTTAATTGTTTTTATAGCATTGTAAAAAGATATGTTTTTGACATCTAAAAAATTCTAACGTTTATGTGCACATAGGTCATATGTAGGTATATTATATGTGCTATTTTTGGAATTTTCAAAATTTTAGATACTGAAGATGCACATCGATTTTATGACATAGTGAAAATATATCTGTGTACTTTTAACAAAACAATTTAAGTCGACTTAGCACTTGTTTCTCTCAGACCCAAAATTGGTTTTCTTTTCTCGAAATATGCAATCAATTAATCATTTATAGCCGTAGTTTTAGTAACCAAATTACTAAAAGTTTAATAAAATACTAATTTTTCTAAGATAAATCCTCTTAAATTCACATAAGTTGTTTTGTCGAAAGTCCACAGGTAAAGGGTTGTCTAAGACCGGGTGTTATCTATCGTTATCGAGAGATGATGAACGATTTTTTATAGCCGGAATTGGATGGTATTGATCTGGACAACGTTTATTTTCAACAAGAGGGCGCTACGTGCCTCAACAGCAACGAAACCATTGATCTTTTACGTGAAAATTTTCCGAACCGTGTTATCTCTCGAAGTGGTGATTACAATTGGCCACTGAGATCTTGCGATTGAATACCTTATGACTTTTTTCTTTGGGGCGACTGGAAAGAGAAGGTCTACGCCAACAGCCCAGGGTCGATTCAAGACCTCAAGATGGAATTCGTGAGGCTATCGAGGACATAGGGCAGCCACTTTGCAATTCGGTTATGGAAAATTTCATGAAAAGGATATTGTCCTGTAAACGTGGTTGTGGTGGTAATTTGCCTGATAATATTTTCCACTATTAACGGCATACCTTCCTCTTTATAATGAAATAAACATCCGATCATTTATATTAAAAAATAGCATTTTTCTTTGAATATCAAAATAACACCTCTTATTGGAAAACCCTTTACATATATATTTACATATGCAGGGAATATTTATGTACATATTCTACTTAATTTGTATGTATAATACATAGATAAGTATTTTCATACATATTATGGTTTAATTTTAACATTTTTACTGTACTGTAAAAACCATGGGGGATGGCCGATTTAACCAAACAATTTTATGCTCATGATAGGCAATTACGGAATTATCGGGATTCGGCGCGAAATTCTGCGAGACTTAAAAGTGATCAAAAATGAAAACAAAGTAGTAATTCTTGAATTTTAATAAATTGCCTTCTCCCACATTGGCACTCTTTTCTACGTGTCTACTCGTAATCTAACATTGGTACTCTTGTCTGGTACTACTGTCTACTGAAGTATTGTACGTACTTCTGTACTCCATCGACCTTAGTTAGTTTGCTAAAAGTAATCTGGTTGAAGTGCAAGTTAAGCAAAGCCATTACTCTTTGTATTTGCGTGTGCTTCTTTAATAAATGCATATGTATGCATGATCATACACAATTGCCCACAAATTTACTTGTATATGTGTGTATATTTCTACCAATTTTATTTACCCAACTGTTTTATTGTAGAGAACTTTTTTTTAATTTGTTTTTACTTAGCATTTGTCGCGTCTTTTATTTCATTGCCTGTCTGCCTCTCATGCTTACATACAAATATAAAACTGTATGCGTATGTGTATCTTTATTGTTTTTGTGTTAGAACTCAACCGCAACTCTAGTTGCGTATACGCACTGTAAGCAAAATTAAGGTCGAATATGTAGTAAAGAAATTTAATGCCGCAGAAAAAGTTTACTCAGTTAGTTGATTTTTTTCACTTCGCTCAAAAGCGCATTGCAATTGAGGTTAGTATTTATTCAGAGAATGTATATTACACAATATGAATTTGTAACGTACATATGTACATGTATCTGGAAAAAAACTCCATATTTGAAGTGGTGTAATATTTTGCTAAAATAGTTCAAAAACGCCTTGACGCTTGTTAATTGAGCCAATTAGAAGGAATAACTATAGGTTTTAAATTTTTTAAACTTTATGCAACTTGTTATATACTGATGAGTTTGAGTAAGATGACATAAAATTTAGTAGTAAAGTAAAAATGCGCACAAACGGAAATTAGTTTTAAAGAGGTGTTTCAAAAAGGCTCTAAATTTATTCTTTAAGAGGTAAGGTCACTGCAGCGAGACATTTTGGGAATTATTTAAAAAAATAACTAAATTTTGAAAAAAGTCTTATATTAAGTTTTTTCTAAGCAATTTAAAGAAATTGAAAGCTAAAAAATTGGTTTAAAGGGTGCGCAGCCAAGCCTACTGAACATGCGATTTTTTATTATTGGTTAATAAAAAAATATTTCGATTATACGAATATGTGAATCTTTTTGAGATATTTAAAAAAGGTCAAAATTTCCAAAGTAAAAATCATCCGAAATTTTTTTAACAAAACTATGTAGTATTTCGAAATTAAGGGTTAATAAAAACATTTTCCTATTATACATATGAGTATTGTGTGAAAAACCATTGAAATGCTCAAAAAGCGTTCAAAATTGAAAAAAAAGTTGGCCGAAAATATTTTACAAAAAGAACAATAATCGAATTCAAGTAGAGAAGTTTTTGATTATTCGATTTGTGCAAAAATAGAGCGTTTATTAAAGAGGTCCAAAATTTTCTAAACAAACGCCCAAAAGTTGTTAAAAAAAGCGAAAATTTACCGGCACTTACAGAGTGTAATTGCGAATATACAGATAAAATCTTAAGTCAATCGATCAGGATTTATTCAAGTTATAACAAGGGCCGATTTGAAAAATGTAATCGTGAGCTAAGTGCGTTTAAAGTTTTTTGTACGGTATGCGCCGGATTGAGAAATGGGGCACCAAAATTCACAATAGAGGTGTGCAGAATTTTTTCACCTTAATCCTTTGAGTTTATACTGTTTAAGGTAATCGGATGTCTGAAGAAAAGTAAAATGTACATAATGAAATTTCTACTTACCAAAAAAGTGCGGCTAAGTTAATGGCATCAACGCTATTATTACGATAGCATGGACCTAATCAATTTTTCTTGACTACAGCCGGTTTAAGTGTCATTTATACTGATGCATTTTAGCTGATTGCAAAAAATTTTATTAAAAAACCGATCAGCGTAAAATAGGCTTTATAAAAAAAAATAGTCTAAAACGTCTTCTTTGCACGTAATACTAATATGAACAAGTACACCAAGCAAAAACCGAAAATGTGTCTATAATTGTTAGGTGTATTTTAAGCAAACCTATTTACATAGCCACGCTTTCATTTACATAAGTATTCATGTACATTAGTAATTATATGCTAATAGTTATCTGGAGAATTTTGTCCAAATTCGTATGAACGAAACATTTTTCTAACAAATGCCAGTTGATTTTTCAATTTGTCCACACTTTGCTGGTCTGCAGTTTATGAAATTTTTGTTAAGTACTTTTGCAAATAAAGCAGCTAGAAGCTATGCATACAGTATTACTTCAATGAATATTTGAAAATTTACTTATACATACATATGTACCTACTCGTATGCCGTGATAACAAGAGCCTCGAACAAGTAAGGGCGGTGCTGTCTGCGATGTTTAAAGCATTCCCCTTAAAATTAAATAACTGCTTTACACTTTGTTTATTCGTAATAAAAAAAAATATTGTTCAAGTTTTTAAATTTTTTGGTTTTCGTTTGCTGGTCCTTCTTTATTTTTGCGTTGAAGTTCTAAGTAAATAAACAAAGAGTTGGAACCCTATTTTCATTAATTTTGTGGCCACAACTGCTGAGGTGTGGGCTGGTGCGTTGTCGTGATGGAAAAGAAAAATCACTCGACTTCCATAAAAAAAACCGATCTGGGTGAAACTTGGTATGACAGATGCTAATAACTAAACCTAACCTCGATACGCGCCAGTAGTGCCATCTCTCTGATTTTGCACGGACTTTTCAAACGAGCCTCGTACAACAAAAGCGAACTAACTCAGAGTTTCGAACTTTTTACAAAAATTAAAAAAATTCAACGAAATTTTGAATTTGTAGAAAAATTTTGAGCAAACATTTTCAGGTAATTTTTTAGTATTAAAAGCGCTTAAACAAGCTGTGTCTTTTTTTAAAGAAAAATAGGAAATTTTCTCCAATGAAACTCTTAAGTATTTAATGAATTGATGAATAAATATTGATTCCCGATTAAATTTGAAATGGCGTTGGCCCAACCGGGAATGAGAATGTAATTTTTGTATGTATATATATGTACATATACCGCCTACTTTACCCTTCAAATACAGTATAAATTTCGCAAATTGGCATTAAGTTACCATCAATCTATCTATTGTATAAGCACATCATCTTGAACTAACTTTAAAATGAAAAACCTGAGAGCTTTTACAGGATAGAAATTGTTAACTTACTTGTATGTATGTATATTCTTCAACATTTTTATCACAATTATTCAACTCTCCAAATGAAAAAACTTTTAAAAACAAATTCATATCATAAAAATGCATCAAAAAAGTCTACGAATTTTGTGCATACTTTTGTGACACTTCCATAGTTTAAATTACTTTTAAAACTTGTATTCTTTGAATTGCTTTTTTGAGGCGAAAAAACTGGCCAACGATGTAAAGTCCATTGTTGCATGCAAAATGTATGAAAAATGTGAAAAATTCTAATTCAAGGCAAATTTTCAAAACCGCGCCAACCACCCTAGCCGGTTTCTATGCATGTGCATAACTGGCACTTCTGCGACACGCACCATTGAGTAGCCATCAATGTAAAAAAGTAATTTTATGTGTGAAAATGATTTGTAAAATACTCTTTTTCCCGTAAAAATTCTGTGCAATAATATCGCGAATCTGTGCTTGCATGGCATGCGAATGAAGGAATCTGCTTTTGTGAATACTTTACGAATTTTATATGCTTTAGTACAGGCATATGTAAACACAATATTAATATGCATAAAAATGTATGTATGTATGTATTTAGATAAATTTATGCGAATGCAACCGACTGTGACTAAGTAGCATTGAATGTAAAACAAACTTCAATTTTTCTTTTTATTCAAATGTGATTATTTTTTGAAATACATTACATACTTTCATGTTGGCATTCAAAGCCTTCTACAACTTCATACAATTTTTAAATGCATCAAATCGTGTTTTTGTGATTGTAATGTCAGTGGAATATAGAGTAGTGACCCATCTAACATTTGGACTTTAATTTAATTCAGCTACAAATAAAAAAGGCGTGAAATATTTTTCAATTATTTTTTATTGCTGGAAAGAGTAAACATTGGCATTGAGCAGAAAACCGAATTTTATCCTATTAACTGCCACGGCTGGCTTTACAGTAGCACATTCTGTCAATTTTACCAATACATGTTCGAGAGTTTCGGCCTATATCTGCCAAATGGCAACTTTAATTTCATATTTTGGCTCTTTGATACTCTCTCGATAGTTGGCATAAGATTTATCCGTAATTACGCTTACCATAAAAATAGTCTAATGTAGTAAAGTCGCAAAGTTCTAGGCCGATAATTAACATCACTGTTTCTTCTGATTATTCGATTTTCGATTTTCGGTATTAAATTTGAATATTTTCCAACTTTGATTCAAACAAAAAGCGATCTATTTTGTTAATGCCTGATCATAAATTAAATCTCGGACATGTCCCGGATGATATTTAGCTGCCAAATTTAAAAAATCGATAGCTCGAATTTCAATCGTTAAATGGATCACCCGGTATAAACTAAACAGAATCGCATAGACGCCGCAGTATGACTTTTAACTTATTTGTTGATACGCGTGTAAATATAAACTTAACTAGCATTCTGTACATACGTACGAGTTCATATTTCTCATTGGTTGGAGAAACGTCATAACTTTAAAAATCAAGATATTCGTGAAAAACGGCTTTAAAGTATAATTAAAAAAATGTTTATTTTCACCTAATGAGATACTGTTGATAGGTATCGCTATGAATTATTTTCTGCACACTTATGAGCAGTTTATACATACATATGTAGATATATGTATTAGGGGTGCTCTACTTTTAGCTTTCGAATTTTGAGTTGTATATCTCAGTACATTAGGGATAGGATCGACACTTTTTAACTGGCTGCTGCATAATTTTTCGTATTGTATGTAAGTATGTATAAGTGTATAAGCCCTAACCACCTATTAATTTCTGGCCCTACGATTTCTTCTCAAATGCACCCAGTCTCAAAATTTTAAATGCACCAGAATTTCGTTACAAAAAATAGATAACATAAACCATATAACGCAGTGTTTCAAACTGTGTACACAATTTTTCAAAATTTCATCAAAACTTTCAACTTTTTAACCAAAATTTTTAAAACTTTTTCTGTGACCATTCTTTATAGACCATTAAATTTTAGTATAACGAAGTTCCAAGTGATTACAAAATACCGCTGATTTTTATCAACTTATATCTTTTATAATAAAAACCTTCGAACATGTATATGGAAGAAAATGTGTGGCACCTCTCTACCCTTTCACTTTTAGTGATTTATTCAGCTCACTGAACGATATGTATATAATTTTGCATAAAATAAATTAAATTAAATTAACTACTAAAGTTTTCAAATTTTGGCAAAATTCGTGAAAGTTTTATTTAAATGTAATTAGAGCAGATCCGTGAGATCCTTCTCGCCACGGGGAGATCGGGGGCGCTCAAGGGAACTTCTAAGCCTCACAAAGCCACAGCTCTCGAATTCGGTAGGTATCCTTACCGGACATTGCCCGTGAAGTGACCATGTGGTGAGATTTGGCGTTGCTTCAATTCTTTTCGGTAGAAACTGTCTGGAGGATGAGGTAGAATCATCTCAGCGCCTTCTTATCAGCTGCCCTGCTCTCGTCGGGCAAAGATTTAGACATCTGGGCTCTCATTGCTGGGATACTTGCGGGTTTAAACATCACACACCTGGTGAAATTCATCAATAGTTTGAAGCAATTAATACGATCGTAATTAGCCACTGTTAGTCGTCATCCTTTAATCCAAAGGCCCCTCCTCCTTCCTGTTTGCCACTTATTTGGTTCTTTTCCTTCTGCAACAGCACGCCCCTTTTCCATAATTTGTAAAAATAATAGCATTTAAAGTAATAGTATCTTCCTTTAAAATGTATGTACTCTCTTTTCCGAATTTTAGGTGTCTGTTTTTTGTAAGTTTCAGAAATACAAATGCATATTTCTCTTTCACTTGCCTCTGAAATAAAATAGTTTACTTATTTAGGCGCAGCAGCGCATGCCGATGAGTTGAACCTTTACTGTTTTACATTCGCAAAATCTTTTCCAAGTGAACTCAACTTTTCTGTTCATCACGTTTTCCCCATAAGCAACATAGAGTGGTATCTAAAACCCAAAAACAAAAACCCACACAAATAAGAATACCCCTATTATAGGTATATGTGCATAGGCATATTCACTTATGCTGAATTTTACTGGCTTAATATTTTCTTGCAAGTTGAGTAAACAAAAACATTTCCACTTGAGACAACATTCCCACTACCAGCAACCGAAAGGAGAAATAAATTGTAAATACAAAAAATGCAGATTCAATTATTGCTTTTGTGTTTATTTCCATACTTTTATAATTGTATTCTCTCACTTTTCTCGTTCAAATACTCGTGCAGGTGTGCTTTATGAACCAGCAACAATGCAAAAATGTACCTACTTTCAAGAAAAACGACAACAATTGTGGCTACAATTAAGGTTTATTAATACGAAACCTGCTTGGGTCAGCGGTACAAGCTATCAAAAGCCAATGATTTGCGTTTATTTCCGCTAAAGTGGCAGTCATCATAATGCAGCATGAAATTAATGTATTTTTAAATGCAAAGTGTGCAAATAAAAGCAAAAAAAAAAAAATGCTGGTGTACAAAAAAATTTCTTTATTTAAGTAAGCTTTGTTCAGCAAGTCAAAGAGGTATGCAAGTACAAGTCAAGTTTACTCAACTGTTTACCTGACACAAATCTCGTCAGCTCTGATCGCTTAGCCTTGATCGTGACGAATGCGCTGAAAAGACGCGAGTCAGTTAGTCAGCAGCTTGTTCAGCGCTGCTAATATGCATTGAATAATCATTGTTCCTTTGTGCGAGTGTTATAGGCCAGTGCTGCACAAGGCCATTAAGCATTAACTAATTATGCGTTTGATCAGCTAGCAATTATTTTGCACAGGAAATACTCACTTAGTTACGATCGTAAGTACATTCATGTGTACCTACTTACATACTTACAAACATCCGAGTGCTTACATACATACCAATTATGATTGTCGTCTCTGCAAGTGCTCGTTCTTGGCCTGAATGATCGACACAAGCAACTGCAATTAATTTTTTGCGGGATTGCAAATTTCTTGATTCATTCTTTTATCGCTTTTCTATAGCCTTTTTTTCTTTATGAGAGTGACGAGCACATTTTTTACAAAAACTTTTTGATTGCCTGTCAATCGATCGGGAAACTTATTTGCATATAATTAATTAAAAAGATATTACGATTGCTGAAAGCAAATTAAGGGACATTTTTCTACTTTGGTTGAATAATTTGTCAAAATATACATATTACATGCAAGCATGTCCGATAACCTAACAAGTAACTTAATCGAAGAAATTTCAGAACCTTTAAAACCCAAATTTAAAAGCTGCCCACAGCTGCACTCTGTCGAAAGCATTTGTTTAGCATCGAATACTGATAGCGATCAGAAGGAAACTGCTTTCAAATTCTTCAAGGTACAGAGCACACTGTTTATTTATTGTTACAAAAATATGTAATTACATTTTGTAATGCAAAAAAATCGCCAGAGAATTCAGCACTTATATTTCAAAACAATTTACCCTTGAAGGGTAAATTTTTCAAAGTTTTGAAAATTCATGCATTATTTTTTTAAATATTTTTCTATATAAATATAAGTAATTATACTGTGAAAATAACCATATAACTCGAAAGTTTCACACCTAAACTGCATACCAGAATTTTTCATAAAAATTCTAAACTAAAATAAAAGAGGTTGTCTGTAAAGTCGGTTTACTGACGATAGTTTAACGTGACAACGTCATAAGAAAATACTGATGGAATGGTTGTATTTTTCAAAGAAAATTTAATTTTATTTGTTTGATAAATATTTTGTATGGATATAGAGAAGGAGATAAATGGAATCGCTAATGGAATTGATCAAGTTACATTTACACAAACGTGAAAAATGACGAAACATTTATCAAATTCATGAACATATATGTTCAATTTCGATTGTGCATCAGACGTTTATAAGTCAACAACACTAAGAGGCACCATCATACTGATTACGACTCAAGAAACACTCCCTTGTCATTTCCTACTTTTCGTATCATCGTCCTATTCGCAACAGAGAAGTGGTTCATTACCATGCACACAGGAAGAAGGCATATGCACATACAAATATGTGAATTTATATACAAATGCGCATATACATACATATACATACATATATATGCTCACTCAAAGTAGGAGAGAGCCAGAATGTCTGAACGTTGCCGAACGAAGGGGCCGATTGTGCCTCTTTGATCGTTCGTTCCGCGACTCTCGCTTAGATGTTGCAAGCAAGGTAACGACACATGAGCAAGATAACGACGATTGAGCAAGATAACGACGCATTTTTGGAATCGTGCGTCCAGCCGGCTAAATCGAATTATAAGACGTTATCACGTCAAAAAAGTTTGAGATTTTGATGAAAATTTTTCGAATTTTATTACAACATTTAAATTTTTCTAAAAATTCTAAAAAAAAAAATTAATTGAATTTACTACAATAATGGATGGAACAACATCAAGACGCGCGCCACAAATAGGAGGAGGACCTCGGTCAAACATCCAAAAAGGGTGTAAGCGGCAATTATAAAATATAAACAAATAATAAAAAATATAAACAAATAAATAAATAGTCAAAACTTTGCAAAATATCGCTCTGCTTAACGGGAATGCTCCGATAGATTGAGGTTTTTGTATATATGACTAAAAATAAGTCTAAAATGTGCTCTACAAAAATGTTCCACCGAACATGCTCTTTCACATTTTCAAGTCGCTATTCCTTTACACATTTACATAAAAGCTGTTAGATAGTGTTACTAATCTCTTTCCTCCTCAATCTTTCTCTCTCTCATTCTCTCTGGATTTCTGTACGAGAACTCATTTTATTCGCTTGTCGATTTCGATTTCGCCATTCGCCGTTTATTTCACCAATGGTATCAACATATAAAGAATGTACTGCATGTTTTATTCCCGTACATATACCTGTATGGTTGAATTTTTTATTTTACTACCATTGCACATAATTTTTTGAGGTATCTGCATGATCACGAATTTATGCAAATTGCAAATATCAGAAACGATTCAGACAATCATGCAATCATTCATCCTGAGCTCGCGCTTATTTGTTACCTTCTCTGCATACAGATGCAGAAATATTAATTTTATGTACGTACATAAGACAGCATACTTATGTATAGTAGATACTATGAATATATTATACCCATATGAACAAACACAACTGTGGCATATAAATGTAATGTCGACACCCAAATATATTTTAATAGTCACGATTGCGAACAAATTTGACAATTTAATATTCCCGCAAAAACATTCTGATGCCGTTGCGCTCATTGCCTGAAGAAGATAGTTATAACAGGTCCATCTCAGATTCGGCAGGTATGGAAATTTCCTGAATTCGTGCAGTTAAATTATTTTATTCTATAAATTCAGACACATCACTGCTTTCAGTTCTTTTCTTCTTCCCCTGTAATTTATGTTTCGAAGAGTATTTATGATTTGTGACGGTTTATTTGGCAATTTGTAGCGCATTTTTATTGTCTGTTTTGTGGCATTTGTTTTTCTGTATTTTGTTTATGTTTGCCGCCCGAGCGCGTGTTGAATATGGAAATAGCTTTTTATTTTTATTGTTATAAGTATATCAGCATGCCGGTAGGTTGTTAGACTACTGTTGTACATGTATACCTACATACAGCTATGGACAGAGAAATGGCGCACTTCTCCACAATAATATACAATTAAACGATGATTATTTGTACTAGATGACCTAGTAAAACTGTTATTTTTGCACAAATCTATTCTTTTATTTCAGTATTACCAAAAAAAAGCAAAATAAATAACAATTCAATATTTACAATTATAAGAAGCTTGAAAAATCGGAATTTATCACATTTTGAACTGGTCACACCGTTCATTTTTAACATTCTTTTTCGCATGCTCGAATTTTTTTATATAGCACCGCTAACATTACTACTTACTTTGAGTAAATTTGGGGGAAAAAATAGATTAGTTCGATTCGAACCAACGAAATGCTGTGGCAGAAGCCGTTTTTCTGCTTTGACACCATCACACACTGGAGACAGCTGTTGCCACTGGCATGAAATGGCCCGCAATTCATGAAATCGTGCTAATACCGAACCATAAATTTGTTTCAATAACTCAGGTTTTCACTGCAGGGTGTATATGTACATACATATGTATGTAGGCACTTGTGGACCATAAGCCCACATGTATGCATGTTAACATGTAAATATGTATATTACATGTCGGCATGCCTCGACCGGCAGACTTTGTATTCATTATTACTTTTGTTTCGCTGCAAACGTAGAACTTTTCAATCGTATCGCATAAAGTTCGTTGATATTAGCCTATTAACTACAATACGTGAATATAACACGTGTGCATACATACATACTCGTATGTAAATATGTATGCTACTATGTTAATAAACAAATATACATTAATTGATAAGCTTCATTTCGTACATGGAATCCGGTTTGTAGAAAAAAGTGTTACCTTTTCACTATCGCATAAATTTGCTTAGATAATCGTGTTTAATTTTATATAGGATTCCAAGAAAGAATGGTAAAATGTTGAAATATTTTAACTATTCTGACTTTAAAGCAATATCCAACTATGTATTATTTAATAAAAAAAGTTGCAAAAAAAGTATTATTGTAAAATTTTACAATTTTCTTTTTTCGTTTGCCAACACCGCTCAAGTCGTTAAAATAATTTTAATAATCCTGTAAATTTTATTGCTTCTCTTTCATTACATTTCATTGTCAGCATCTGCGGCAATTATAAGTGTTAAAACAAATATTTGAAGTGTTACGAAGAAATCTTTACAATTCACTTGCACAGAGCAATGACTCAATCATGTTTTATTGTATGTACATACATACATATGTATGAAGTAACCGCAAATTCTTTTGAGTCAACAACATTTTTTCTAGTAAGTGTGGCTAATTGTAATCTTATTTCATTTCATTTTACATACATACCTTTCACCTGAGTTTATTCGCTGAAGTAAAGTGCTTATGAAGGGGTTTTCAATGGGAGCGCTCGAACTTCCACAGTGTATGGCGGTCATTTTGTTAAAGGTACAGCTGCCAAATTTAACGAGGGTTTCCTTATTTAGTTTTAACATTTAACTATACAATTGTTAACCATTGTACGCAACACGATTCAACAATGCTTTGATATTGTTAAAATTTGTTATCAAAATCACTGCTCTGTTCGCCAAGTGTTCTGTGCTGTTAATTCTTCGAAGCTGTGCTCGCTGTCTTTGACTTAAAATGAAATCTCTGATCCATGTAGACAAACCACAGACGATTACCGTTCTAAGGCTACCATAATTCGCGTTTTTCGTGAGCTCCAGTTATGCGAAGATGTCACAAATGCCAAAAGTGTTCCACTGGGATATGGTACCCATAGCAGAGTCGCGCCAACCATTTGATCGAAAAACTCCCATTGCATCCGTGTCCTTTTTTTTCTCATATTTTGAATCGAGCGATTATTTCACCATAGTGACATTGCCCCTATTTTCAACACCTTCCACGTTTTTGTGCCATATAAAATAATTTTATAGTGTTTTGTTTTTACAGAGAGAGAGAGCTCTGCTTTTCAGTTACTTAACGAGTCCGAAGTTGTACCTATTAGCAATAGTTCTTTTTCATTTAAATCATTCACAACTTCTAGATTATTATTGTATAGAAAGGTCTATGTTCTAATAAATGTGGATTCTGTGTGTATGTATTTTGACCCAGCTACTCTCGAAATTCCGTGGTCTAAAACATAATGCTTTGAGTACGAAATTCTACATTTTTATTCAAATGCTTCCGAGATTATAAAAGTTATTTACTTTTCGGTCGTCGTAGTAGACTTTGAAGGATCAGACGATAGAAAAAAAGTTCGGCCAGGCACCTAACAAAAGATGTCATTAATAAATACATTTAACGGAGGTAATCTGATCCTTACCATTCATATTTTTTTTACAAATTTCCCAAAAAAATAATTTGTGCCGCCGCGGAAAAGTTGCTAACCCCTTTTTCTGTGAAAATAACAATCAATTTCCTTTTTTATTTACAACTTAAAACTTTCGCGGAAAAAATTATTTCTCGTAAAATCAATAAGTACATTTTCGAATTTTTATATAAATAGAAGAAAAAGCCTTGCAGCGTTACAAAACAATATATAGATATTACGAACAATTAGCGGTTTTCGCAGTCACTTAAAACTTACACTTCGTTATATCAAAATTGCATGGGATATACAACAGAAGAGTTCTAAACAATCTTTTTAAAAAGTTGATAATTTTACTAAAATTTTAAAAAATTTTGAATATATTTTGAATCTCTGCGTGTGTGGTTTTTGTTGTGAACTATATTTTTAAGAAAACAAAAGTGGTTTGTTTATAATCCTGCAACGGTGTGTGTATGTACAAAAGCTTTCAAAAATATATATTTTTAAGTTTTGCAGGTGGCTCATAATTCATAATTATTAATGTTTTTACGCTCTATTGTAAAATTAGCAGCTTTAAGGCAGCGGCGGTTTATTGGCTATTAACTTCACGACAAACGGTTATTTCTGAAGCGACACATATTTTTATATAAATAAACTTACACTATTATTTTACAAGTGGAGGTTTTTTAAATTATTGAAGCATGTAAATATTAAATTTTTGGAGGTTTGTCATTGCCTTCCGAGGAACGGCCACTGTTAAAACAACTCCAACTCGGGGCGACTAAATGCGCTGTCTAATCCTAAAACGATTAAAAAAATAAAACCTTTATTATATCCTACCGCCATTTGCGAAAACTTTTAGGCCTTAATAACGTTTAATTCGTCCGAAGTTTTAGTAATGAATACCTATTTCTATTCCTTGAACTGAGAAGGTAATATCAACATTCGTGATACATCAAATACGCTTAACTGTTTAAAACCAATTATTCAAGGCTAATGAACAACCGGAAGGGTGGATATTCAGTCGAAAGTCTACAAATTACAGGAGCAGGCACTTAATTACCTTCTTCGTGTGAAGCCAACCCTCCAAATCTATGTTTGTAGTTGTATATACAAATGTATGTACATCAAACAACACACCAATCAAACGTAAAACAAAACGACAGGTGAAAACATTCAAATATATTTATGTAAATGGAAACACAAAGCGACGGGTGGTACACCTCTAATAATACTTGAGCTTAAACAAACATGTGTAAAAAGTCTATGGTTGCCAACACTTGTTTGGCCAACAAAGCAAAGGAGAAATATTTGAAAGTGGAGGCAAATCACAAATGGAGGGTACATGCCGCATTGCCACGCACATCACAAATGCTTCATGTGGCAGACGAACTAAGTGCATGCATATAAAACATAACACAAACGAGCGCTAGGATGAGCGGTGGGTGCCACTGAGCGAATAAGCGCTTGAGCAAAAAAAAAAAAAAACAAATATAATCGTTTGTCATGAAGCACAAACAATAATAATGCGCGACGGAAGTGAAGAAATAGCTGCGAGCGGAAACAGGATGTGGATGCGAGTGGTTAGTGAGGTGAAGCCGGCAACTGAGCGCCTCAGATACTCGTATTAGAGCGTTGTGCGTAGTTAGATATTTTTGGCTGGTACTGCCTGGTAACATAATTCAAACTATTTCAGTTCATGAGGGTATGACAAAGCTATTCACATTTGCATAGTTTGTACATCTATACTTGGAAAAGCACAGAAGCTTTTGAAAATGGAAATTATATACGAAATAACTATAATTCATGGTAAAAGTTTAGGTAAAATACTTTTTCCAAAATAGAAAACTTCACCGCTGCCCAACATAATATTTTGTTTGGAAGAGGATTAAACATCGAAAGCGTGAAATTTTATTCGAACTAAAACCACTGTCTAATCGACACCACCCAACGATACCATAAGCAAATCAATCAATATTTATATTATGAGCATAATATTTTACATGTACATAAAAATGAGCTTAGGAAGAAGTGAAGTTTAAGCGAGTCATAAAAATTGAAAATTTAAGACACACCGCATAGAAATTTGGAGTAAGAGCACAACTAAGGTAAATATGGTGCACATAGTGGGCTATGTGTACACAAGCCCTTGGTGTTGTTGTTGTAGCAGTAAACTTATTCCTGTCAGTGTTATGTAGATCACCGGTTGTCTTCGTCTAGCTCATCTAACGGTAGGCCCAGGACACTTGCTGTTCCGACAGGTTGGGTCCAGAGAAAGGGTGTTAGATGAGTGGGTTTGATGGGGCATGTGAAAAGGTGGTTAGTATCGTGCGGTGTGCCTTCACATGCTGGACATATGTTTAGTATGTCGGGGTCGATTCTGGATAAGTAGGAGTTTAACCTGCTACAATATCCAGAACCTTATTGTGCCAAGGTTACGCGGGCCTTTTGGGGTAGCTGGAGCTCTTCATCTCCGTTGGACTCCGATAACGGCATTCAGGGGTCGTGAGCTTAAGAAGGTGGTAAGTGTGGTGGTAAGTGTCTCAATGAATGTCATTTATGGTCTGTCTGTACACTGCCTGATCCAGTAATTCTCGACCTTGTTTTGTGCTGGATCTCGTCAGCGTAATTGAAGAGGTGTCTCCTAACGTGCCTGTGAGGCGGTTCAGACTCTAGCAAGTGGGGCCTGCAGTAGCACCCTATCAGAAACTCATTTGCACATTAAAACTTTTTATGCAGAATTTTTATAATAATTCGTTTTAATCTAAATTTAGTAGGATGTTGCCAGCTGTTTGCATTTAAAAAATTAGTTTGTTGAAAAATAGACATAAGTTTTACAGCTATGGAGACAAATATTTTTAAGAGAAATTTACTCTGAAAATAGTATTTGTTATAGCGTGGGCACCTGAAATTTTATTGTAAAAATAGCAACTTATCACAAATTTCACGTAAATATTTTTAAATGATATGAAATGAAAGAAGATTAGGTAATTTTAATAAAAAATAACTTTTTCAACTGGTGTGGCTATCTATTTAAAACAAAATTTTTAAATGATATGAAATGAAAGAAGATTAGGTAATTTTAATAGAAAAAAAAACTTTTTCAACTGGTGTGGCTATCTATTTAAAAAAAAAATTTTAAATGATAAGAAATGAAAGAAGATTAGATAATTTTAATAGAAGAAAAACTTTTTCAACTGCTGTGGCTACCTATTTAAAAGAAAATAGGTTTGAAAAATATATTAATTGTAAAAATTTATAGAAATGTACATAAATCTACGTAAAGATAATATATTGTAGCTTTCATCTAATAATATTTTTAATTGGCGTTGCCATTGAATTTTGAACAAAAAATTTGAATTAATAACAAAATTTAATCAGAAGTTGGAATATGAGATTTTAATAAAATGTGTTCAAAATAATGAACAAACCCTTATTACAAATTATTTGTGTATAGCGTTGCCACCTAACTCTTAAGGTATTTTCATGAAATGAAAAGTGTTTAAACAAGCTATAATAAAAAAATATAGTTACCGATATAGCAATACCTACCTATTTTTTTAGAAATTAAAAAATGTGTTACAAAAATATATTAATTCCAAAAAGATGTATACACACATGTATATCAATGTAAAGTTAAAGAAGATAGGTAATTGTTTTCTTAAATCCATTTCATTTTAAATGCGAGCAAAGCCAGCTAGTTGGTTAACTAAAAAGTATTTGAAAAAATTCACTTTAGCGAAATATAAAATCCAGTAAAAAAATAATGAAAAATAATAAATAAATAAATATTTTAATACAAGTGCTTGCTTTCAACGCTTTTCAAATTGCCGATTTTTCATTGGAGCAAAATTTTTCTCTCGCTCGCACAACGCCACTACTAAGCACCACATGGCCATAAAATGAGTTTGTCCATAAATTATTCAAATATGTAGTAAAATGTGTACAACCGTAAAAAAGGACATATGAAGTTGCCTGCATGAGGTTGTATGAAGTCATAAAAATGAAATTGAAGTCAAAATTGCATGGCAAGTTGAATGAACTATTCGAAGGAAAAAGTTGTGTATTTCGTTTTTGTACATATAGTGTATGTTTTGTTAACACATATGCTTATATAAGTATGTACCGCGCATATAAGTATAAACATACATACATATTGTAACTCTATTCGTTCGCGCATTTCCTCGTATCCTTTTTTCCCCACGCTCATACTAGTATCAGTGGTGGTATATCATTTCTGAAATTATGTATATGTATATGTATGTGCATTAAGGATGTCCAAATTTTCGAAGGTCTTCAATTGTTTCTTCCCGGGAATTTCAGCATTCAAAGCTGAGAATATAAAATTTATGTCCGATCGATTTAATTTCACTGAAATTATAAAATGTATACTCATTCATTTAAATGTATAAAACGCTGAATTTTAACCGTTTACAAACATTGTTACATGGATGCGCGACGAGAAATATTTGTGTTACTCCATAATACAGGTTTGTCGCTTAACCCATTGCCGTGCCATTTAGCTCGACGAAACTCGGGCCCAAGTGTTTTGCGTCAAAGTGTGGTAAACAGATCAGACTGATGCGCGAGATGATGTAGCAGCAATTAAGAGACTCGTGACTAACTCTGGTGGCGTACAGATAGAAACTAACATTCAATGACGACCCAGGCTCGTGATGTTTGTGTTTGATCCGGCTATCTGTACACGACCTTGGCTCGTGATATTTACGTTTGGCCCGACGATTTATTCACGAGCATGGCTCGTCGTATTCATGTTTGGGCCATAATTTTCGTCACGAGTCAGACGCGTTAAAGCACGGCAAGGATTTAAATTTACGCATTGAAATCGTCACTTAAACTTACTTAATTTGTGGAACCACTTCTTATGAAAATTTTGACAGCCCTTTTAAAGCGTTTGGATGAATAAAAAAAATGTTAAGACCGATTTTGAAATACTCCCAAAAAATGAGTTTTCTATAAATGTAATTGGTTTTTAAAAATATCAGTTTGGGGGAAAAGAAATCCATTATTTTCTCGAAAGATGGCTGTAGCGATCGTAAAGTATCGATCAAACAATTTAAAGTTTATGCTCGTTATCAAGGTGACATTTCACACTAAAAAAATCTTTTGCTGTTTTTTGTTTGTTCCATTCAGTTGTGAGTTACAGAGTGTTAACAATGGAAGTCAACAAAGAGAAAATTCGGTACACTTTACAGTTTTTCTTTGTCAAAGGCGAAAATGCAAGCCAGGCCGCTGAAATTGTGAATGGTTTTTATGGTGCCGATACTGTGACAGCTAATTACGTGCAATTTTGGTTTCGTCGATTTCGTTGGGGCATTTTTGATGTGCAAGAAAATGTCGATAAAATCACAGAAATAATCGAAGTTAACCGACATGTTAGTAGCTGTAGCTAGAGCTCAACAGCTAAAGATCAACCAGAAAAAAGTTTTTAGGCATTTGCGCAAAAATTTTACGCAAAAATAATGAATTTCTTTTTCCGCAAACTAATATCTGTTTTTCAAATTTCCTAAGAATAGTTTAAGCTTTAAAGGTCTGCTTAAAATGTTTAAACATTTTATCAACGGAATCAAAATTTTGAGATTTTTGGAGAAAGTAAGCCTTAAAAAAGAAGTATAGAAAATTGTATAGTACCGGTAGATAACCTGTACTGTTTTTTTTGTATGCAGAGTGATGCACCCTAATGTACATACATAATATTAGATCATTACGCATTCATGCCATTGGCTGAATTGGCGTGTTAAATTGACCATCGAATAATTGTATTGACTTTTCCTAAGGCTGGTAAAATATATTTTTTGAGTAACCGTTATTTGTTGTTTGTTCATTTTGTTATTCCCTTTTGACTGAAATATATATAAGTATATATATAATTCGCGGTGTTTGGCCGAGCCGATGTTCCATAAATTGAGGGGCCCACAGGTTAGAGCCGAACTCCGAACGGCAGTTGGTTTTTTATGATCAGCTTTTTTCATAGCAGAAATACACTCGGAGGTTTGCCATTGCCTGCCGAGGGGTCACCATTATTAGAAAAAACGTTCTATCATTTTGGTATTTCATGTACGGAGATTTGAACTTAGGGCCTTTCGATTGCTAGTAACGCACCAACCATTGCTCCAGTGGCCACCCCAGACTTAAATACTTATATATCTAAAAAATATTGGTATTGATTTTTGGTCAAATTAATGAATTGAAGTATATTTATTTATATATTCAATGAACGCAGCTGGTTAAATATTACAAATTACATAGATATATACTTGTAGAATACTGCCTACAGGGTGCTAATATTTATTATTTTTCGTCTGCTGGTAGTGTGCGTGTTGCTCAATTTATTTATTTTATTATTTTGCAGAATTTTTATTTTGTGACTCTGTCCTGTGCATTTAACAAATTCGAATTAGTACTATTCATCAGATTTATGTGGCTGTACCGTTATATGAAGGTAGTAAATCATGCAGGGCTCATAAACAATTACATTATTCGTTGCATTTACGTAGGTTATAAACATTAAATGAAAATTTGATTTTTATGGAGGTGCAGTTAATATGAAATATATGAACATGCACACGTACAAATGGTATGTTTATATGTATATTGGCATATTATAATTTCCTTTGACTATAAAGTTCTTGTTTGGGCATCGAATGTCAGCCAAGTGGGCAGCATGCGTTTCTTACTGTATACATACATATAAGTATAAAGTAGGTTAGGTTGAAGTGATTGCTGATAATATCGCCACTTCACATATGACCGAATTGCGCCTTTGTGATACCAAATTGACGCCGTACTTTAAATCAGTCCATGTTCCAAAAAATTTTTCCTTCTTAGCTTAAGCACAGAGATGCCTGATTGACTCTGCTTCGCTACGGTAGCCCTTACAAAAGTCATTGGATATTCCCGTAATAGTTCTACAGTCGTTCTTATAATTATGTGTGCTATACTTAGGCCCATACTTGTGTTCTCCCCTATTGGGAGAGCAGCTCTTACGATTTTATTATACTCCATTCTGCCCACACTAGCTTGCATTGCTGCTACTGCCATAATTTCACTTCACTTGTTTTATGATAGTTTTCCCAATGAAGGGGTATGTCAAATCTCTTCCAAGTACACTTTATTGAAAGGTCATTCGCCTTCACTTTAGTAGATGTGTTACAGTGTACCTATTCCATTCTAAAATTCCGTTTTTCATCCTTAGTGCAGTGACTGGGTTTCCATACTAAGAGAAAAAGCGAACTGTTCTGTCATTTCATTTAGTGATCTGCGGCATTTCGCTACTATTGGCACATAAAACTTGAGAGCAGCTTGTCTGTTTGAGAAAATTTATTATTGTATTATGACCTAGTTGCAGACTATTATCAAATATTTGCCTTGCCATCAGTTTAGTCTAAAAATATGGTCTGGAAAGCAGAAAGAGTTTTAAAATTCGAAGTTGTTCACAGTAGACGCCTCGATGATTCTGTTCTTGACATTCCTTCGATTCATTATTCCTCCTATGGGAGAATTGTCTGATACTTATTATGTAAGTTGAGCACTGCCTTGTAGTGCCGATTATATGTTTTGCTTTATTTATAAAAGACTATTTATTTTTTGTAGAGACCCTGGAGATACGCAAAATTTAAAAATATTAAAAATTAGTATAAGTATATACTTGATCATAATTTTTTTTATATTTGTGAAGGGAAAATAAAGGAGGAGAATAAAAAATATCAATTTGCATGAAATGTAAGGAAATGTGCTTTTCTCACAGAAATTAAATGGTAATTTTCAAAGCGTTGGCGGCAAGAAAATAGTTCTCTATTTTTTTGACCATAGAAAAAATTTAGTTTGAAAGCGTTGGCGGCAGGGGTAAATATAAATAAAAAATAAGAAAATAGTTGTCTAATTTTTTTTGGCCATGGATTAAATTTAGGGGTAGGCATCAAAGCAATTTTTGTTGGCCTTTATAATGTATTATATGCACGTGTGCATGCATATTTCAATTTAATCCTTCAGGCTCATTAACATACTTCAGGTTTCGAAGTCGAGTTTCGTTTTAAAAAATCGTTCACCAAAATATCTACGTACTCGTACTTAGTTTATCCAAATTTGAATATCTCTTTCATGTGAAAACATTTTCGCGCAAAATCCACCTCAAAAATTTGCTATGTGTTTACGTCATCGCTGCATAAAATTAAATAGAGTCCACTAAACTAGCAATAGCCCCATCACGCTACTGATGTTACTAATCATTAACCCATTAATGTTTTTGTCCAGTTTATTTGCTCTTGAACGCGCTAGACAATGACACCAGCAACTATTTTAGTTGCCACCCTCCGAAGAATGCGCAACGCACAAGCAAGAGGCGGTGATGTGACAGTGACACTTGCCCGCTTGACACCAATTAAAATATCAAATCTGTGAGAAGACGACGAGTGGGAAGCGTGTGCATGCGAAGCTAATTCGAGGTTTTCGTTTAAAACCAACTTGATTGCATAAATTTCAAGAGAACTTAATGAAAATTATGTATTTTAAATAGAATTAGCAAAAGTGTTGACCTTCAAGTTAGGCACTAGGAGTCAAATATACATACAATATATCTATATGTGTATGCACATTAGCGCCATCCTTAAATATAGGTATTTGTTTTTAATTTACATCAAATTTCCTAAGCCTCAGTTTCAGTTATCCTCATCTCAGACATCGGTGTCCCCTTGACCGTTGTTAAAAGGAAACTGCACAATTTCTTTCTTAAAAAAGTGCAAGGCGAATGGAGTTCTAACTTATCTTGTGCTATCTCAAAAAAACTTTGGCCTCAGTCTTGCAAAAGCAGAATGCTTCAAGTGCTGGGAAACACCCGTCATTCAATTTCCCAAGTCATAGCAATGGTCACCGGTCACTGGGTGATCGGAACTCATGCGCAGACGGTTGGACGTTCGACGTACAACCCTCGTTGCAGAAGCTGTGTGGGCTCTGCAGAGAAAGAAACTGTTGAACGCATCCACTGCAAATATCCATGTCTTGAGGCTCCTTAGTGCGCCTTCTATGGATGACCAGATGCAGTTCTAACCTAGTTCCAGTGCCAGTCTAGATCCCGTTTCTCTCCTCCACTAAGTCAACAGCACTGAATGGCTGTAGTTAGTTTCTCTTCCTTTAAGTTTTGAAATTTTTCGCAGGTAATGGTACATTATGGTATCAAAACGGCACTTTAATGCTACTTGTAGTGGTCCCGTGTTCTTGCATCTAATCTGCCTTTCTAATCATCAATCTTTACGTCGATACTACCATAGTCGAGGATATTACAAATCCTTTTTTGTTCCAATTGGATACGCACAGGGAACAAAATTCAGATTCCTCTGTGCAGGCTCAAAACATGAAAATTATGTTAAAATAAACACAATTTAATAAGAAAGATTTATTTTAACAATATTTTATTTGAGTACTAGATAAAAAAAAATTATGGGTACATTTCATACCAGATATCTTTGTAATTATCTTTGATCTTGGTATTACCGATTGAGGTCACCCCATCACATCGTTTATTTGATTTTGATTAAGGAATACCCTAATGTGCGTACCATTTTCGGCTTGTATAAATATTTTATTTCGTTTCATATTATCAAGAACGCAAATTATTACAATTTCTTAGTTTTCTCTTGTGGGAAGTCGTTGTGCTGTCATGTCATTCTGCCATTGCTTTTATTTTTAGAATGACTAGTTTATGATACTTGAGTGATTTTCGCAAGAATAATGTAAACGATATTCTGTTTAATGAATGTAGAGTGATTCTCCCACCAGTTGAGCAACGTTTGTGTTGCAATTCGACCGCATGTGTTGATATTTATTGTCGCTTTACAAGTAAGCGATTCAATGCAGCTTTTATCAAGAAATGAACGATTCGTCGGCTATGTGTTTACATACTGAAATGGAGAAGACCACAGCTGAAGTGTTGAAACCTTCTAACCAGGTAGCAAATTACAAATAACATGATAAACAGTAAACTTGTTGGGCCTAGCTGATTTTAAGCGTTTTCATGTGAATCTTAAAATCAATAATGGAAGCAATGAAGTTACATATGCACACATACTTATTCTTATTTTTCGATTGACATGGTGCTGTTAACTCTTGGTTTCATCACTAAAGATCGCAACCGCAATTAAGCCCAGAGCTCTTAAGCAACACTAAGCCACACCCAATGAAAATTTGGAGTATATAAATTATTGTCACGTAGCAGTTTCTTATTACTATTAGTGATCACTAATCACAAAAATGACTGCTGACTGCTGTTTGATACGCAGGATGGATATTCTTAAGCCATCAATATTTGGTGTAAAGATGACACTTTGGACATTTTGCAATAATTTCTACGACATTATTTCAATCGGTCGATTCGATGTTTGTACGTTACTAATGAGAAAAAAATTATAAAATTTTCATTGAGGTTTACTTTGGTGGAAACCGGAGGAGGTTTTCGAAATTTTAAGGAAAATGACAATTTTTTGTTTTTAATTTTATTATAAACTAACTAATATTCCGCATGCGTTAGTAAAATATTAACACACTTATTTTTTATCAACTTTTTTTTTCTCAAGTTTAGGATCAACTGGGGGTATTCACCAACAAATTGAGAGGAAAAACAAGACCACCTTAGTGGACAAAAGAAATAACCTCGTTATGAAAATCCAATAGTAGAGTCAATTTGCCGAAGGCTACGAGAAGGTTCCAAGACTATATACAGTCTGTGTCAGAAAAAAAGAACCGCGATTATTCATGAAATATAAAAGATATATATTTATAATTTTTTTACATGATAGTATGTACAAATTAGCGCGTACATCCTTTTTGGGTGTTTGGCCGAGCTGCTCCTCCTACTTATGGCGTGCGTCTTGATGTTGTTCTATAAATGGAGGGACTTACATTTTCAAGCCGACTCTGAAGGGCAGATATTTTTTATTAGGAGCTTTTTCATGGTAGAAATACACTCGGAGGTTTGCCATTGCCTGCCGAGGGACGACCGCTATTAGAAAAAAAATTTTCTTCATTCTGGTGTTTCACTGAGACTCGAAGTCTCTGAATTTCGCATAGTAGTCAAGAACCAACCCATTCGGCTAGGGCGGCTGAAGGTTAGGTTCGAAGACTGGTTAGCCTACAAAGGTGACTTAAAATTTGTTTAAAAAAAAAACAGGTAGAACTGCTCAACGCGATTACTGGCAAAACTAAGGGAATTGAGGAAACTACAGAAGCGTGGTTTCATTGTTTTCGCGTGATTTAGTCACAAACATCCAAATTAAGAAACCCATCAACATACAAACTTCTACATTTATAATATTATATTAGGCTTACAACTAGAACTTTTTTTCAATTCAAGTAATAATGATTAATATTAACTAACTAGCTCTGAACTACGCGAGTTATATGCAATTTGCTACCGTTTCGAACAAAGTTTACCATCTAATTCTTAGAAAATCTATAAAAATCTTTGAAACTTACTAACCGACGTAAAATAGATAATACGAGTATCAAACTTTGAAAGCTAAGAATGCATAATTTGTTGCTTTTCAATGACTTAGCATCAGAATTTATACATTAAAGAAGAAAATCGAAACCAAATAGTATTTTGCTGTGGAACTGTCGTCTTATTACTCTTCCGTTAGCAGCTGCTAATTTTCTACATCGTACCTTTATCCTTTTTCACTTAAAAATATTTAAACATGTTTTTCGTAAATATTTATGACTAAAAATACATAGTTATTGTATACACCAGCCACTAGTTGTCATTAGTCATCATCATCATCATGCATGGCATTAAGGCTCGGTGTGAACCTTAGCTTCCTCTACATTTTTCCTCCATGCATCTCGGTCCATAGCCATATCCTCATAGTTGGCCGCTCCTATGCTTCTTAGATCGTCGTCGTCCTCATCGTCGTCTAGCCATTTTTCCGCGGTCACCCTCTTCGCTTTTCACCATACATGCGTGCATCCAAAACTTTGCAAGGTTTTCTTTCATCTGGCATTCTGCAAACCGCGCAACGTTTTCTTATTGTAGGAGTTCTATATTATATCTGATGCGATAAAGATCATTTTATTCTCGTACTGGACCCAGTATTTTTCTTTCCAATATGCTTAATTGTAGCATATTATATGTGCTTTCAGTGTCCACGTTTCACATCCACATTTTGCCATTGGTCGCATCAGTGTTTCATATTCGTATAAGTATATTTTGATTTTCCTTCTTCTATTTAAGAGCTTGCGTTTTACCAGTTTAACGTGGGCAAAATATGCTCTGTTTGCAGCCTGCACACGGTCTTGGAAAGCAATCGTTGTACCATCCATTCTACTAGAAAACTCACTAGTAATAAGTAGTACATTACTAAAGGTGATACAGGATACTGACATAAAACTATGCTGTGTTAGCTTAGTGAATTTAATCAGAATTGATTGTAGATTTTGATTAGATCGTAATATGGATAGAATATATTAGTACCTGTAGTCCACATAGAAGCATGAAATGTCTACTTGTATTTCAGATTTTATTTTCATTCCAAAAACTGAACATCCGATAACATACTCGTATTTATGCAAAGTCCAAATGGCCGCTTTTGTATTTTGACTGGACTAGATGCTAAACCCGTACAACCCCTATTGCAGAAGCTTTGGGGATCCTGCAGAGAAAGATACTGTTGAGCACTTTCTCTGCAAATGTCCGGCTCTAGCGACTAGGCGCTTGAGATTTCTTAGCGATGGCCGGTGAGGAAACTCTCCAGCCTAGATTCCTTTTCGCTCCTCCACTACATCAACAGCTCTGGATGGCTGTAGACGGTTTCCTAAATTTTTTCGCAGGTAGTGGTCCACATTATGATATCAAAACGGTACGTAAATACTACTTGTAGTGTACCTGGGGTACTCTTGTCATCTAACCTACCTACCTACCTAGATGCTACAATAAAACAACATGAGTTACACACCGTCGTCACCCTAATGAAAATGTTTTGAGGATATACAAAAATGTTCGAAAAGTTGAATGAAATGTATCGAACTAAAAGCAGGAAATGTGGAAAAATAAAGTGCAAAGAGATCGTTCTCTATTCCGATTTTCAGGCACTGCCGCCCACTCTTTTAGATTAAGTACTCTCGTGCATTCCATAAGTATAAAAAATATCACCCTAAAAAATTTGATTGCTTTTTGCTAGCACAAAGGTGTCAATAAATTTCAACAAAATCACTATTCGTAAACAAGTATACTAAATAGTATTTGTACATATAGTACATCTGTTTGTATTTGCTCTTTTCGCTAAAACTCATTGTTGTCGTCGTTGCGTGATAACATGCAACAGTGCAACATTTCTCGTACTCATTGTTCTCTCAAGTGCCAATGCCACTTAGCAAATTCGTCAGCAACAAAGTAGCAGCAACCAAAGTATAAAATATGACCTCGAAAACGCATTTACAAAGTCCTTGCAGCGAGTTGCACTTCCTGTTGCTGCCACAGCATGACGGCTGTTACTATGTTAAACGAGTGTCATTGGCACGTAGTGGCAATGTAAATGAAAAAAGTGTGTTCATGGCTTAAGATCTACACAATATTGTGTTTGCAAGTATATGCACACATATACATATATCTGTATGTGTGCGCATTATATTGCAGTTTTGCGACAAGCTTAGCATATTGTGTTTGCAATACATTGTTAACCCGAAACTGTATAAATACACATAGGAAAACGCTGTAATACAGCAATGTAGTTTTTTTTGTTATTCTTGCTTATGATATAGCACACAAAAACTCATAAAAATTGCATCATTTCTCCGTTAATTCCCGTTTAATACTATTTCTCGTTTCTCCCACAACTTGCTCGCTTTGTACTTTATTAATCATTTCAGGCGCCGCCAAGTATGCAATACCAGATATGCATTGCGTGCTACTATGTTAGGTATGCGCTCTCTTATTTTGGATGGCATTTGTGGGTGTTCCTTCGTTTTCATTTTGGCTCACTTGAGAGATTTTATGGGTGAGCTATTAAGAGCGTAGTAGAGATAGTTTTGCTATTTTTAATTCCATTTGATTGCATTTTTTAATCGCTTTAATGGAAAACGCTTATGGTGCGGGCGGCACAGCAATTGATGTGAATTTAGTCAAGATGTCTCTCGAAAACGAAATTGATATTAAAATTGTACTAAATATACATACTTACATACATACATATATGCATATAATAGTCAACTTTTAACAAAAGTAGCAGTTTACGACTACTTCTAAAGTAAAGTATATTACAAACTTTTTATCACTTTTGACGAATATTAAATGTTTTTTTTGAGAATCCTTGAATTATTCCTCCGAAGGCAAAATGAGCAAGATTGACAAAATAGACATCTGAAGGTCTATTTTGGCATGCCATTGAAATCGAAAAAATATACATCCATTTATACGTAGTAGAAATGCCAATATTAGAGGACAATTTTGATCCCAAGATTACAATATAAAATCCCGAAATTTCGGGACCCCGAAATTTGTTCCGAAATTCACCTTGGGATATAGTTTTTTAATATGAGTAAAAATGCAATAACTGAAAACATATCATCAAATAAAACAATTTAATATAAACTTATTTTAGAATCCCATTGATTTGATTTGTAAAAATGTGTAAACAAAAGTGTACTCAGTTCGACTGACTGAGTTGATTCAAAAAAGTTTTAAAGATGCGTATTTTTCGATTATTTGAATTATATAATAAATTTAAAAAGTTTAGTGGAAATTTAAAAGTTTTTACGAAGGTTGCTATTTATATTTTTGGAAACGGCTGGGAACAGTTGTATTGCTTTTCAAAATATTCAATACATTTTTCAATTTTCGAAGCATTTTGTTCAGTCGGGTTTCCAGAACGTTTTTTAAATTGTGTAAATTGTCTTACGTGAACACAACCTGGTGGTCATGGAAAATTATTGCCCAAACATATCTCAATCTCACGGTATGACGGTCTTGCTCAACATTCTCTGGCATAACAACAGATTTTTAACAATCTTCCCGGAATTCGTCGGTGAGCGAACAGCGACCAATTTTTTACGATGCTAACGGCACCATCCGTTTCTCACTGTAGAATTATTTAGTTCATCGATACATTCTCGTCTTGTTAATTCACGTCGAAAATTGAAAACAATAATCAGCACCAAAATGTTCACGGTTTAATACCATTTTTTTAATTTTAAAGCTGCACTAAACAATACTAATATGACTCACACATCAAAATATTCTGAGTGCGTTTCCAGTAAAATATGTCAAACTTTCCAATGGGAGCATCAGATGGCGCCTGACAATATTGGAAGTGCTCAAGGCCAGAAATTTAAAAAGCAACACTCGTATTGCAATTAAATATTGTAATAAACAAGTTTTTACTTCGATATTTCAAATCTCTCGATTCGAGAAAAGCTGGGATCCTCGGAATGGCTTGTCCACAGGAAAATCAGTGTGTGGTCGTATAGTCCGCATATTCTTTGAACCCCATAAGAAACAAAATTGCGAATAATAATTACTATAAATAATCATGTGAAGAATGAATCTCACCTAAACCCGTGATTACATATCAACTCTAGAGTCAAATATAAATATAAATAAATAAAAGTGACAGTTCTTTGCCATATATAAGAGCGGGTCGTTTCGATAATCCAGAAGGACAAGCGCAAAAACCCCTCGGTAGGCAATGACAAATCTTGAAGAATAACATTTTCTTACTTAAAAACATCTCATAGTCTGGCACGTCAAGCTGCTCAAATTACCAGAAGAATCTTCTGTAAATACTTGGATGAATACTTACTAATGGCAGACCTTTTGTTCGGATGTCAACACGAAGTCAAACTATAACGAGTTTTTGGTAGAGTACCTAACTTTTAAAGAAATTAACCGAAATTGCCAAAAATATGGATATTGCCAAATTGTGAAGCTGATCCGTAATATTTCACGTGTGGAAATCCACAGAACTAATTCAAATATTGTATTAACTTTGCTTATTTTGAAACCAAAAATGTCTTTTTCATCCCACACCATCTCAGCTGTTAAAAGCTATTTACACCCACAAGTATCGCTCGGTGACTGAGACTTGACTCACTGAAATTAAATTAAATTAGCGTAATAGAAATATGTTTTTTTTAACTTCGAAAAGTGGAACTATGAACACAAAACTATAAGCCGAATATTAATTTGAATCGATAGGTAATTTTATTGGACCTTGGTGAACTACGATCGCTGATATGGTGGCTGATGTGTTTGACTGCGAGTTTTGAATACTTCCTCAGGCTTTTTGTTTCATATTATCAATGGATTCAGAGTCACACCATCTAGGTGAGTGAGTCTTCGTCTTCCAAGAGCTGCACATTCGAATCGCTGAATCGATAAAAAAGGGAGAATAGATTTGTAAAGGTTTTCGAATCTTTATGCAGATGTATGAGTGCTTTAACGCACCAAAATGTGATGGGGCATTTTTGATGTGCTATAACGTGTCGTGAGAGAGTTGGCATGTGATTTTTTCCCACTCTCACTTTTCGATATTATAATGCAATTTCGATAATAAATAAATATATGTAACTGTGAGGTTTCAGCACAAGTAGTCCCAAAGGTAGGCAGTATAAAAATTGTACCTCATATGGGCAAGCAGAATACTCCTTAGCCCACACCTATCACTTTTAATTAGTAAAATGGTATTGTATGGTTCAGCAATAAACAGTATTTGTTATGGAAGGTGTCACGCCCCCTTTCTCCAATATCTATACGCCTAATACAACGGAAATAATGCTCGTATTTGTGCATAAGAGAAGAAGATTAACTTCAAATCGATATACTTACAAATTTTTCATTGAAATTTAACAAACGAATCACAAAAAAAAAAGAGGTGGATGGCGGCTTAATTTTCGCCGTAGTGTATTTAAATCTAGATGTAGATAATTCTATTTGGTTTATCAGCATAACATTGGTATATTCTAGTGACACTACATAACATACATACATACATACACTTCGTTTATTTTTCTTCTTTTTTTTTGCATCTAGAAATCTACTTTTAAGCAAACAATAAAATATGAAAAATTCAAAAGCAAAAGCAAATAAAAAAGGAAAAAAAAACTTTACAACTGAGCGCAAATGCACTGTTGACCTATTTGCTGCATGCGGCATGCAATTGTCCTCCTTTCATCCGTGTGCTTTGCCATTCAGCGAAGTGCACTCGCATGCGTCAAATGCATTTGGAACGATACATACTCGTACTAGTATGTACATGTATGTATATAATATTATGTGTATATTTCCCACTATTCGAACAAATACTTACGCACTTGGCTTATAAACGAAACGAACGGGGTGAAATGTGGGGTAATATTATAGGAGGCTTACAATAAAATAGGTCAAGCGGATAAGTGGTTGGGGAAGTATAAAGGAGCAAGTAGCTTGTCTTGTTGAGTGCATTTATGAATCTACTTACATTATTGTTAGTAGGCGTATATATAGGCACACATATATAATTACATTCCATTGCTGAGCGCTGGCTATTGGGGCTGAGAGAGCTTTGTTACGAGGTATTTGTTGACTTAAAAGATGAGTTTGACAATTTTGTTATTAAAAACGGATATTCTACTATTTTACTTGACACAAACAGAAATATAAAGAAGACATATGTATTAAAAATATAAAAAATAATAAACATTCTACATTCAAAAATACGCTTTTTTAGTTTAAACAAATTATTTAAGTATTTGTAATTAAGACTGAGTTTGCTAGAATTTACTGCATACATTTTTATTGGAGCAGCTCCATTTTAAAGTACTTACAAAAATACTTTAAGCAAATTCTTGCTTAAATTACTTTATAACTACAATAATTAAATACTTGCTTTAAGAGCAAAACTAAAATATTTCGAATACCCAATAAATACGAAACCAATTTTAAGCCACTTATATAAATTTCAGTGTCAATAACTTCACAATGTATTCACTTGAATAAATTTAATTTACATGTATTAAGTCTATGGCTGCCGCCGTAGCCGAATGGGTTCGTGCGTGACTACCATTCGGAATTCAAAGAGAACGTATGTAGGTACGAATCTCGGTGAAAGACCAAAAGTAGAGAAAAAGTTTTTTCTAATAGCGGCAGGCAATGGCAAACCTTCGAGTATATTTCTGCCATGAAAAAGCTCCTCATAAAAAATATCTGCCGTTCGGAGTCGGCTTGAAACTGGAGGTTCCTCCATTTGTGGAACAACATCAAGACGCACACTACAAATAGGAGGAAAAGCTCGGCCAAACACCCAAAAAGAGTGTACACACTAATTATATATACATATATGGCTAAAAAGCCTTGCAGACTAGTGGTACAAAATCACTTAAATATATGACTTAAAGTAATTTGATTTCAGCTTAGATCTTGGAGAGTGCGAAAAAAAGATCGGAACTGTTAAAACTCTTATGGAACGGCACGAAAAGTTCAGCAGTATAAATAACGTTTCAAGACCGGGCCATTTTTCTATAAGATCAAAGACGGCAATCTGGAGATTGACGCCAAGAGTATATTTAAGTTATGGAGGGAAAACTTCTCGAACTTGCTGAATACTGACAACTGTGGATATCACAGTTAATGTGAAGTTTCCGATACCCCAATCACTGACGACAGGACTGTAGACGGCGAGAAGCTGGTAAGGTGTATGCATCAACTCTTATGCAAAATGTGGTCAGATAAAAGCATGCCTGTTGCTTGTAATTTAAGTGTGCTCTGCCCAATCCTTAAGAAGGAGTGACTCTATACTTGTACCAATTTCCGCGGGATTAGTCTTCTAAAGATCGCCTATAAAGTTCTAACGAGTGTATTGTGCGAAAGGCTGAAGCCCACCACCAACCAACTGATTGGGCCTTATTAGTGAGGTTTTGGACATGGAAAATCCCCCATCGACCCGATATTCACAATACACCAATTCTTGAAAAAGACTCATGAAAGGAGAATCGGCACACACCATCTTTTGTCCATTTCAAAGCCGTATTCGACTGATGAAAATGAGTTGTCTCCATACCGTGATGTCCGAATTTGGTATCCCCAGGTGACTCGCTGTCGTGGGATATCTTTAACCTGGTGCTAGAAAAGATTGTGCGAGCCGCAAAACTCAATCGCTCAGTTACAATTTATTATTAGAGCGTACAATTGCTGGCGTATGCCGTTCCACCTCCCTGTTGAGAGGTATGGTTTTGAAGTTGTAAAAGAGCTCGGTTACTTGGTATTACTTTGGACTAAGTAGGCAATAGAATAGTAAAGTCCTCTCTCGACGAACAAAGCTAAAACTTTATAAGTCTCTCATCATGTCCGTCCTGTTGTATGGCGCAGAAACTTGAACGACGACAATATCTGATTAGGCGTTCCTTAGAGTGTATGAAAGAGAGATTCTGCGGAAGATGTTCGAACTTTTGCACGTTCGCCTCGGCGAGTATCGCAGACGATGGAACATTGAGCCCTATGAACTTTGCGTCAACATAGACGTAGTGCAGCAAATAAAGATACAGCGGCTTCCGTGGCTAGGTCATGTCGTCCGAATTAATACAAACGCTCAAGTTCTGAAAATATTCCATGCGGTACCAGCTATTGGTAGCAATGAAAGAGAAAGAGGAAGAAGAGAGTTAGAAAGATCAGGTGGAGAGAACTTAGTTTCACGCGCCGGTTAGCACGAGAAAGAAACGACTGTCTTCTGATAAGACGACTGGCGCGCTATGTTAAACTGGGGCAAAATCGCTTAAGTGGTTATCACGCCAATCAATAAGAAGAAAGAAGACGTGTTCTAAAGTGAACTGGATTTCTGAAACAGGGCATTTTCTAGTAGTAATATTTTTACATATTTCAACTAAAATTGATGATACTGGGCCTTTAATATTTGTGTTTCTTTTTTAGCAGTAATTTTTTGGACAGATCTTAAGTGGAAAACCTACATTTTACTATTTAAATAAGTTTAACTTCGCGTGAAAATCGATGTATGTGAATAAACCAGAAAGAATAGAAGGTTTTAATGAAATATTCGGCGCAAAATTGCCAAGAATCAATTATGCATAAATATCAACGAATAAAAATAATCGTGCACGTGTGGGACAATTGGAAAATATCGAACTTAAAAGGCTCTGCATGTCTGCTTCATCTGCTTTGTGTGATTTCACCGGTTGAACCATTAAAAAGTTAAACTTTTTTTATTTATAAAAGTTAATTGTTTTTTAGTTCATGCTTTTTCTGCTGGTCAGCCATTTGACGCACTCTTATTTGCCGTTACACTTCGTTAAAAGCACTTTACTGCTATCATTAACCAAACATATATCAGCCCGCGAGTTCATTACACCACGAATGAGTAGTAATATTAAAAAAAGGAACAACACCCAACATTATCGTATAATGTTGATAATACTCGTGACGCTGAGCCGTGACGTTGTTGACCAGCAAGCAAGCACCAGAATTTTATATGCCTCCAGCGTAGGCAGTATAGACAGCCCATACACGATGAACATTTTAAATTTGCCATGGGTACGTTTAACAATTTGCGAAAAAACAAAAAGAGCTGGAGTAAACAGAAGACAAAATAACTAAAACCCTAAAAGCGAAAACTAAGTCAAACAGTTGAGTGAAAACAAAAGCGTGTTAAAGCGACACAAAACGTAGGCCAACTAACTGCTCTTGCTTGCCACTAACACTATTTTTTATTCACTTATCGTGTGTGTGTGTTAACTGTTGCGTTTCATGCAAAATAAGCGACAGAGACAACAGCAGTAAATAACATTATATACACATGCGCATATGCAAATATGTATGTAGTGAGAGTAGGCATATGTAAATAAAATATGCACAAAAAAGCAAAAACATAAATATGTACAAACATATATGAGAACAAGAACCCGCAAGCCTAGTTAATCACTACTCAGCGCTTGCTGGCGGGCTTGTCTGCACGAGTACGAGTACATGCCGGACGACAGACCCGCAGGCATATCAACAGGCTAGCAGCAGGCAGTGAAGCATATACAAAACTGATTCCACCATTTCCCCCGTACCGTGCTGCCCACACACCTGTCTCTCTTCATTTTCTATAGTGGTATGTGTATGTGCGGGTGGGTGGTTATAGAAACTTTGCTGACTTGTTATGCGGATTGTTGGTAGATTTGTGAGTGCTTGTGTTTTCGCTCTAGAGTATTTATTGGCATCAAATTGAATTTTGTACACTTGTTGTTCTTTTGATATTCGATGCTTCCTTTGCAGGGCTTCACAGTAATTCTGGGCTTCAGTAAAGTCGGTAAATGGTGACAAACTGAAAATATGAAAAATTAAATTTGAAACAAATTTATCAAGAGATATAGGTACATATATTAACTTTTGTGCAGTGTATTTTTTACGATTTTTTTTTCGTTACCGATATACTTTGATAGCTATAGTTAAGTTGAAAACTCGCAGAGCCTTTTTATTCAGTACTAAGTACTTTTTATTTAGTATTAATTTGTCTAAAGTTGCAATGTTCCTAAACAACTAAAAATTTAAAATTGCAAATTTACAACTCTCTGTCTCTGACTACATCAATGTATTTGTGCTATTCATTTTGATCTCTTTGTTATCTGAGATATATAGAGCACACACCTTGTAGAGCCTTGTACTCGTATAATTATGTCAGACCCACATAGAAAATACCCCTTTATTATGAGCCATATTTTGCAAAGTTGAAAAGTAATGCCTCCACAACACTTTTGACCTTGTAATAAAACAATAATACTTTAACCTGCATTGAACAGAGCAAACTTTGCAAAGTTAGAAATAAAACTCATTAGATTCTGCCTGTATTTTTCCATTTATATTCCCTCAATGGATGGATGGGCATTGCACAGCATTCGTAGGCCATAGCGAAATACCTGACTTCTTTTTCGACCGCATCCGAA
>JAYXIM010032475.1:0-112334 GCA_037575425.1 Anastrepha fraterculus
ATATTATATGTAGTATTACATATATATAGTAGTAGTAGTAATACATATGTATATATATATATATATATCTTATTATGCAAAAAAGTTGCCAAAGTGGGACTCCATGACAAAAAGTTGTCATTGCCATTGATCACTAGGAAATTTTTTCTTATTTTCTCATACCAACATTTTCACTCTTATCGTTGCTGTCTAGTGTTTGCGGTAAATTCAATGCAAAATGAGCTATACAAGATAGGCGATAGCTATTTGAGCAATATATCAAAAAGTTAAGTAGGCGGCTGCATGCAAACTCAAGACCGGCTACAAACATGTTGAGCAACTTTGAGATACATAGGTATTAATAGTGCCAATGGAATTTAGTTCATGAAGTGATGACGTAATACTCAAGAAATAATATATATGTATATATGGATATGTCTATCTATATTTTAGCTATCAGGCGAAGAAAGTAACAAGACACCCCCTATGTTCACTATGCGATTATTCAGCAGATATTCCCGATAAACCCCATTACTCATAGTACCTCTCTTGAAATACCTTAGAACCTTCTATAGATATGGGAGTGGCCGCACTGACAAAATAGGTGCTGATAGTAACCACGAAATCACAAATTGCTATTCGTATAGAACGAACCAGTCACATATGCATTTTTCAGTTGTGGAATTGTATATGAAGAACAATTATAAGAAGCATTCGAATATGCACGCCTATGGAGATTCTGTATATTTATACCTACATACATTTTTTGTGTGCATAGCTGCAGATGCGTGAGTGTATCAAGGATTTAAGTTAGAAATTGCTCTCCCTCTTTCTCTATCCCAACGCTGTTTTTATCAAATGCGTTGCTTCGCCTAATTGTTGCTTTTTATTTTAAGCCACAACATATTCCAAAGTGCATATAGCATCGTTTGTTTCATTCATCTATTTCACGAATTATTGCAGTATTCTTGTGAGATTCACTTCGAAAATCTTCAAGTCTTCTTAAGTGCATCGTCATCACCATTATCCGCAGTCGGTAGCAACTTTTTTTCTCCTTCATCGTACACAGCATTAATCATCATCCTTTTATTTTCTTTACTCCTTTTCGGTTTCTTTCTTTTGAAATATTTTGCACTTCAAAAAATTACCGTTCAATTGTGCACTCTTTTACACTGACGTACTAGCCGCGCCTTTGTACCTTAGCACTCTCTTTCGCACAGTAAATCATTCGTTCATCCAAAGCATTCGTCGCTTTAACGAGCGCAATGCACATTCACAAACACATGCACTCACCTTTCTACAAGCGGAAATTTCGCAGTTTTCTTTTTTCTTCTTGTTCGTTTCTTGCTTTTTCCCCCAACTTCACGCTCTAAATTTTCCTCACAACTCCTGTTTGTTCTTAATTTACCCAGCAAAATTATTAACTTTTACACAGAACCTCAAATTCCTTCTTTTCTTCTATTCAACACAATCTTCCACAATAATTTCAATGACTGTATTTCGTTTTTTCTTCGACTTAGTTTTGATTTAAAACGCAACGTTTTAAGATTTACAATTTTAAATAGTTTGGCCTTCTGCCTTTTCACTTGCCGATTTATATTTCCTGCCAGCCGCTTTGCTTTAGTAGTTTTCTAGTTTCAGGAAATTTTAATTGATTTAATATGGTGCAAGTGGTCTAACACCGATATATTAGAAAATTTAAACAACGCGTGTAACCAACACAGAAAATGCGACCAAACTGTCTTCTCAAACTCGTTCAGTCATCAGTCGTTGTTCATTTGCAGAACGCCGAGCGCCGAGCGGATATTTTCGAATTGTACAAATACAACGAGTAGCTGTGGTGAATAGACAAACACAACGACTTGAAAGAGTAGTAGATCAGTTAAAAGGGTGGTCTGTGACTCGAATAGATGAGAATTCCACTTCAGTAGCGCCGTCTTGTTGAAAATAAACGTTGTCCAGACCAATACCATCCAATTCCGGCCATAAAAAGCGTTAGTCATCTCCCCTGTTTAACACCTAACACCTGTTATTGGAAAACCCTTTATATCGTTAAGTTCGGGATCGAATGGTAAATATACTCAGACGTACACAGTTTTTATTTTTCTGAGATTTTTATTTTTTTAATACTTTTTTCTTTATGCAGTTTTAACGGCTAGAATTTAGAATAATGTCTATTGGGCAATTTTTGGCAAACTATAATGTCTTTATTAATGAAACTTGGTGGAGATGTTAATGAGGTGTTAAGGAACACTCTTTATAACTCCAAATTATTCGGGCAATAATAATTTCGTAATTATTTGCCTTCAAAATGCCCTCGCGAACTTCACTATAATTTGCCACATTACACTATATATTTTTAACACTTCACTAAAATTCACCAAATATACACTCACACATGTGTTTTTACTTATTTTTATCCTTATATTCGAATTATTTTTATTAAAATTAAATGCAAATGCATTTGTCCATACAATCACTTTCCAATTTTAAACGCGAATAAGAAGAAGATTGGAATGACAACAGTATAGTGTTGCCGGGTGCCTGCAAATGAAAACAAAAATATGGACAAAAATTAAGTATTTGAGTTTAGTGTTAATGATGGGGATGGGGGTTATTGTGCCTTCTTACTACATATGACGTTTTAATTTTGGGTTCAATAGTTTTAACACGGAAAGGAGCTCTACGCAAAAATACTGTGGATTGCGTAGCCGGAGTTGGACTGATTAGAGTTATTTTTTTGAAATCTCTTTATAAAAGGCATGAGGACCCGTTTGTCAAACTGATCGAAGCAATACAATACACACTAATTTTTGGCTTTTAATTACTTTACTATTTTTTGTGATACGCTTAATATCATTGTTTTTAAGTTTCGATGAGTTGTATGTTTAAAATTACAGCAAAAAATAGTGCAGTTTTACAATGAACCTTCCTCTGAACATCTCTGCATACGAACTTCGTTTTTATTCAGGTGTATGGCAACACCAACTTTTCGCTAAATTACTGAACTTTAACATTAAATTACTTAAAAACTATAAGCCTCCGGCAGGTGCGGTTTTCAGGGATACACCCCTCTACCCACCCCCCGTTTAACCTTTTTTTCCAAGCGATATACATTATACTAAATATTTCGCAAAAAGGATCCTCGATCAGGACGAAAAAAGCACTCGGGTCTCAGAAAAAACATTATTCATATATTTTCTGCTCAAATATATCGTTTATTTAATGTTCGAGGCCTCAAACATTTTTTCAATTTAAAAACTCTCATCAGTTTTCATCAATTGCAACGTGAATTGTTCACTCTAAATAAATTACCTTTAACCTTTAAATTCATCATCCCCGAAGTACTTTCCAATTACAATAATTTCCAAAAAACAAAAATCAAAACTTCAATGTAAACGGGCAAAGACATGGCATTCGTATCCACAAACTTTCCGGTCAACGAGTATTTAATTGCCAAAGTCTCTCCAAATTTTTTTCATATTAAAAACTCTCTTATCACTTTTCATTAATTGAAATGTGTATTTTCAAGCTAAAAAAATAATAATTGGTAAAAAAACTATTCTTAATTCTAATAAATGCAACCGTTTACAATAACTATTCACAACCAGATACAAAGTGTATCTAAAATATAAATGCAATAAATGTCTGATTTCTTCCTTAACGCTTTTACATACGAAATACACCGAATCGTGTAGACTGTCCAGCATTATTTGAAGCCGCTTTTAAACTTAGGCCCAACACTAGACGTGTGTTGGCCGGATCAATAATTCCATCGTCCCACAAACGAGCTGTACTATAATATGGCGAGCCCTCCTTTTCGAATGTCTCTATAATGGGAGCTTTCAACTGGTTTGCTTCTTCCTCGGTAAAACTTTTTCCAGCACGTTTCCTTTGATCTGCAGTTATCTGCGCGAGTACATTAGCTGCCTGAACGCCACCCATCACGGAAATGCGGGAATTTGGCCACATGTAAAGAAAACGTGGCGAATACGCACGGCCACACATACCGTAGTTACCAGCGCCATAAGAACCTCCGATAATAACTGTGAATTTTGGCACATTCGCGCAAGCCACAGCTGTAACCATTTTAGCGCCATTCTTTGCGATACCATTGGCCTCCGCATCACGGCCTACCATAAACCCTTTTTGGAGAAAAGAGAAACATACACTAGCATTTCAAAAAATAAATTTAAAATTATTTCTTTGACTGTAACTTACCGGTAATATTCTGCAAAAATATCAATGGTATATTACGTTGAGCACACAACTGAATAAAATGAGCGCCTTTAAGAGCACTTTCCGAAAAGAGTACACCATTATTGCCGACTATGCCCACTGTATGACCATAAAGTTTGGCAAACCCGCATACCAAAGTTTCACCATATAGTTTCTTGAATTCTGTAAAACGGCTCCCATCGACTATACGTGCTATGACCTCACGCACGTCAAAACTCTTGGTTAGTGTGGTACCTACAATTCCATACAAATCACGTTGGTCATACTTTGGCTCTTCAATTAACTCCATGTTGTCAGCCTTGATTGATTTGCTCGCCTTTTGACTTGAGTACAACAACTGTTCATTGTAACTATTTGTTGAGGGAAAGTTTAAGTTTCGCACAACTTGTCTGGCCAAGTACAGAGCGTGTTCATCATCAACAGCATAATGATCAGTCACTCCGGAAGTTTTACAATGTAAATCAGCGCCGCCCAAGTCCTCAGCAGAAACCTCTTCACCGGTAGCAGCTTTTACCAACGGTGGCCCTGCTAGAAATATAGTACCTTGCCGTTTTACAATAATGCTTTCATCGGCCATTGCGGGAACATATGCTCCTCCAGCAGTGCAGCTGCCCATTACAACTGCAATTTGTGGAATACCTAATGCAGACATGGTGGCTTGATTATAGAAGATGCGCCCGAAATGCAGCTTGTCGGGAAATACGTCCGCCTGGCGTGGCAAGTTTGCACCACCTGAATCTACTAAGTATATACAAGGTAGACGATTTTCTCGAGCAATCTCCTGGGCGCGCAAATGTTTTTTCACAGTTATTGGATAGTAGGAACCTCCTTTAACCGTAGCATCATTGGCAACGACAACACATTCAGTTCTGTAATATGTTAGTTTTTGTTAAATTATTACTCGAAGTACATATATAAAAACACAATTCATACCCACACACCCTGCCAATACCAGTAACGATACCACCAGAGTTCACAATTTCTTTCCCGTAGAGTTCATAGCCTGCCAAAGTGCTTAATTCCAGAAATGATGATCCTCTGTCCAGCAATAAATTAACGCGTTCCCTGGCTAATAGTTTGCCTCGTGAAGTATGACGCTCGTTTGCTGTAGGGCCACCACCGCTCAGAACCTTCTGAGTGATGTCATTCAACTCATTTACCAATTTAGTCATTTGATTAAAATTTTCCTGCAAATTTTCATTAGTATATAAATTGCTTTAATTAAAGATACTGTATTTTATCAAACCTTAAACTCATGGGAGGTCTTATCAATTGAGGTTGACAAATTATCTGCATCGCCAACATGCAAAAGCCGCACTGTGCATCGAGAGAAATGCTGTGTAATAGGATTTCTAAATGCCGATACTATCTTCAACATAATTTTTTGATATTAACAAAGGAAATTAAACTAACAACAACAGAAGGGACTACCAGCTAGATCTAATGCTGAACAAAGTTACATCACCTGCGATAGCACTGATAACGTGATCAGCTGTTCTGAGTGGAAAGGTCGCAGATCGATATACGTTATAAATCGTGATCGATAACAGAAAAATTTTTAATATGCATAATTTTTGCAAATGAGCGTTCGTTAAGGCAAAAAATTATCCATCTAGATCTAATGCTGAAAACAGTGAACACCGTAAGCGCAATCCCCTGTCAGCTGTTCCGATCAAGCTAATGAGAACTCCATGTAAATGAAAAATTCCTTTCTTCCGTATCGTTGTACCGTAGATTTTATTTCACGATTTTTAAAAAATCCCATAATCCCCTTTCACCCCATTTACACGATGTCTCCACTGGAAGGGAAACACTGGAAATTCTCTTTTCATGTCTCATTCGCGGGCACACGGGTAAAATTGTTTTCGGCGACATTTTGACATTTAATACTTTAGCATCGTCCAATGGCATGGTTCGGATGTATTCTAGCACGCGCTTACATGTAAAGCAGTGAGCGTTCGACAACAGTTTCTTAAATATATGAATGAAAAATGCAAACTGGTTAAATAATAAATAATTTGTTGTTTTTTTTATTGAAATATATTTATAAATTCTTATACTTTAATAAAAAAAATTAAATTAAAAATACTTCATATGTAAATAATTAACTTAAAATTAAACTGAGTATCTAGAAATGCAGGGAAAAATTAGAAATCAACATAAACATGTCCCATAACTATTTTAAATTATACTACTTTACTAGCAAAAATAATTGTGCATTTCCCAAGCAGCGTTCGTATGTTTGTCATCGTTGTTATCTTCCGTTTGCTTGAAAACCAACACATAATTTAGAACTTTCTTCTACGAAAGAAGAAAACGAATGAAGCAACTGTCAAAAATTGCTTTAAGATTGGAAATACGAATAAGAAGCACAAAGCGTGTCGCCAGTACAGGAGACAAATTCCCTTCCCTCTTCCGCGGCCGTCCTTCACCACCGAACAAAATGTTTCCCTTCCAGTGGCGACATCGTGTAAATGGGGTGTTTCAGCTGATTGCTCTCTCACCACACAGTGTTGCCAAGCAGTACATTTCGAAATCATTTACAAAATAAACTTAGAAAAAATGGCTCAAAAATGCTGTTGAATAATGTTAATTATAGATAAATGAACTATTTGCATTTGTTGGTTTTTGGCTTTGGCTTATTAAACAATGAAAAATTGTGACTGATAACGCGGATGTGTGAAAAAGTGTGTAAGCAAAAATATCAATGGCAACATTGTGTAGATAGTAGTAGTAGTTAGGGGCTGCGGTAAGGGACTACGTACGGTTTTCACTGTTCTCAGCATAATGCTGAACAAAGTTACATCACCTGCGATAGCACTGATAACGTGATCAGCTGTTCTGAGTGGAAAGGTCACAGATCGATATACGTTATAAATCGTGATCGATAACAGAAAAAATTTTAATATGCATAATTTTTGCAAGTGAGCGTTCGTTAAAGCAAAAAAAATATCCATCACTTAAAATTTGAGAGAACGAAGCGATGGTTCAATGCAAGAAACACTTATTTTGTGCTGGAGAAATTTTTGCCAGCAAAAATTATCCTTCACGAAAATATTTGATCTGTAGCAAGGCGAATTGAATACAGTTACTTTATTTTTCGCGATTTAATAACTATAACTTCAGGCTCCTTAATAATACAAAACAAACAAAAGAAGGAGAAATTGCATGTTTGTGAAAATTCAGGTCATTTCCAACCGAATGATCAGTGCAGTGTTGGAACTCATTCTTTCAGACGCCTGTACATCAAAGAATCAGTTCTTTGAGGATACTGCGCTACTCAGAGTCTAGTCCATTCCGGCAGGATCAATAATGTATACTATCTATATGAATACATTGACTATGTTATAGCTATAAGATATGTATGTACATTGTAAAAACTTATAAATTGAAAACTATTAATTTTATTGATTATACACACATATTTATGTAGGACTGTTAATTTTTTACAATAAGTTATATAATATATGTATGTATAACTTATAATTTAGGAAATACCACCTTTTTTGAGGTATTAAGGTAATATCTTTTTTTCTTCCATTATTAAAATTTTACATTTTCTGGTTATTCTTCAATGATTGTTAATTTTGTTTTGGTTTACTTTTTTGTTTCGATTTGATATCTAATTTCGATAAATTTCCGCAAAAAATTAAGGATTACATTAGAGATTACCTAGGTAATTGAAACTAAATGACTTCCAAATGAGGTAATGCGTTCTCAAAATTTTTTATGGCAAACTACGTAATTCGAATGATAGTTAAATTACAAATGAGAGGGCGAATTATAAATGGGAGAACGAATTCGGTACATGAATACAGCATGAGTGAGAATTCACTCCCAAAGAGTAGAAAAAGCACTTAAGCACAGATTCCACAAAAAAATAAATTTGTCTGTTTACACGAAGTTCAATCATATTCCTACAGATCCAAGAATGATAGAATAAGAGATTCTACCTTCCGAATTCGCGGAGGAATAATAAGCAAAAGCATTAGAAACTAGCAAACACAAGAAAGTATATACACACACACTTTCTTGCCACGACGACATCTGCATAAAAAGGCAAAATAATGCATTTGGAGGCTTTATATTTATGTATTTGTGCTTTCACAATTCACATTAGATTGTTTAGTTTAAATATCACAACAATATTACCGAGCCATTCATTGAATTTTTACAAACATGCAATTTCTCCTCCTTTTTTTATTTTGTTGGTTTGTTTTGCAATGGTAAGGAGCCTGACGTCAGACTTATCAAAATCGCGAGAAATAAAGTATCCCCTTGGAGCTTAACTATATAGGAATCATTACATACACATATATTCTAATGTACAATAATTTAATATTATTATTATATTGTATAACGTAATTTAAAAAAAAGGTTGAAGTAAAATGTGCTGCCATAACCATATAATTTATTATGCGGTTTTTATATTGTAATCGACATCACCACAAACCTTTTGAAAGATTTCTTATACAACCCTGCGTAAATTTTGACAATTTCTACTGCCAATTGTTTTTCTGTATTTGCAAAGTAGTCTAGTACATCAAGTTTAGGCCTTCTGTAATTTTCTTATTTGTGTCTAACACCATTTGTATTACAAATAAAAGTTAAAAATGTTGGGGCGCACAGGTCTTTTAGCTCGTAACATTACCCAGAGCCTGGTCAGGCACAGCAGCCATGGTGGTATTCCCGGAGAGGTATGTTAACGTTAGGGGTATCGACTAATATATATCCCTATGGTCACGTTGTTACATAAGTAGCAAATTCACCGCTTATTTCATGAAATTTACTTGTTTTTTTTACAGAATTTGCCCTTTGGCTTAACTAACCGCTACAAGTTGACCGCATATTTCGTTCTTTTCTTTGGATCTGGATTAGCTGCTCCATTCTTGGTGGTCAGACATCAGCTGCTGAAGAAGTAAAATTTTAGGTTAGTGAAAATCGTATTATTATTATTTTGTACTAAACATTTCTCTTCTCTCTCCTGTTGAATTGATGGAAAAGTATATATAATAATTCGCTTTAAACTTGATACAAATATATAAAATAACAGTATTCTTACAAGCGATTAATATCTTTCTCTTTCTCTTTACAGATTCCAATTCGTAAGGATGAAAATTAAATTTCGCGAAGGCTACACCTATCAAGTGTATAATTTATGATTAAGATTAAAGAGGAATCATATTCACAAATAAAACACTCTATGTCATACTAGAAGTTTTATCATGTATATTTTTATTCAATAGCTTTACTAAAGCACCAAGTTTTATAGAACAGTTCTAAACATTTCCTTTAGAGCCATGTATTTTACAAGTGTGTTATAAATATATGTAAGCCGACTCCGAATGGCAGATATTATTTTACGAGGAGGTTAACCATTGCCTACCGAGGGGCGATTGCTATTAGAAACAACTTTTTCTTAATTTTGGTGTTTCACAGAAATTCGCACTTACGTCCTCCGTTTTTCCGAATGGTAGCCACGCACCGACCCATTCGGTTACGGCGGCCTTGGTATACATGTTCATGTACATATATGAGTCCGGGTATCTTATTGAACGTGAGTATATCTTGTTAAATGTACTATTCAATTAATGTAAACAACACCGCTTCCCAAGTATCTGAAAATAGTCACATTGTCTAATAATTTTTACCTCGAAATTATAGCAAAGGCTTACTTGTCATTACTTTTTTAAAATAAAGCTGACAGCGACAAACTAAGCAAACGGCTGAAAACAGAAAACTTGAATAATTTCTACGCTGTGAAAGAATTGAAGTTCTATTTAATTGAGCATTAAATATGACTGGAAGGTTGGGAATGCTTGTGCGCGGCGTACGCCAATTTTCTACTACCACGGTGCGTTATGGAGGACACGGTAGGCCAGGTTGTCCTGGAGAGGTGAGAAATAACTGTTATTGAGAAATGACTATGAAATGAATTGAACTTTTTTTTCAAAGAATCTTCCACTCAACCTAAATGCTGGAAAAGTAAAGATTACAATGATTATGACGCTTTTCTTTGGTATTGGGCTGGGTGCCCCATGGCTTGTAGTTATGTGGTCTTTTATCAAGGGAAAATAATAAATGTATTGTATTCACAATCTTTAATAAAATTCAGTGTCGTTTTTTTTTTCTTTTAATTTAGTTTTTGCTGGAAGCTCTCAACGAAAACGTAGTATTAGGAAATAAATACACATTACAAAAAGGCTAGTTACTAGTAAATTCTGTTAGCTATATACATACATTGTTATCACAATTCATCTTTGTCAGAAAAATCATAATCTACTTCGTTGGGTGTATAGGAACAATATTTGGCCTGAGCACCGCAAATTAGAGAGTCCAAATCGTCAGCAAGAGTTGCCGCTTGGAAGGCCTTCAAAAATACTTCTTCTTGATCGTCAAGAATCTCCAAACACTATTTATAAAGACAATATTATTAACTAATGTTTTACATCCAAGATGTTAATAATTACGTAGTGGCCGAGGCTTTTATTTAAATCCCCATCTTGCACAAAATCCACGAGCGATGACTCTGGATTCATCTTGTCATCGACAATCATCTTAAGAAGTGTGAACTTGCCATTACTCTTATATGTAGCTTTCAAGTAATCTTCCATTTTATCACCTGCAAAAATATACATGTACACAAATTCCTTCATTAATGAAATTTCCTAGGCATACGTTTTATTCAATTACGATCGTCAATGATCTATGACTCACAAATTTTTTCCATTAACTCAGTCAGGTACATCTCCGATTTAATTAGTTTTACGGCTTTGCTTATGGAATTTCCTTTGGTGTCCAGACGAAACCCGCTAACATTAACGGTTTTATTTGGATCTTCCTTGGCGATAGCGCTCTCCATTTCTTGCACTGTGGCCTTACAAACTAAATATCATAACCAGAAATTATTGAAAATCTATTCAAACAATATAATATTTACCATGGCATTTGACCTCTTTTGAAGTGAATCCTTCTGCAACGGACCACGATAGCAATAAGCAAGCAATGTTTATTAATACCTTACAGTTCATTTTGATCGTATTTATTGATGATTGTAATTGCTGGAGTCGTATTTCTCCACTTTTTATACAATTGACAAAAAATTTAAATCAGAATATATAGTAGCCCTAAGTACAACAAATTAACTCAAAAAACCGCATATCTCCCAACAGGCTAATAAAATTCCACGTCTCCCTGTTTTATTGGTTAGTTATCGGCTTATATTCTGCCCCACGTTGGGTACGTTCAGTGATGTAAAGATAAGGCAACACTAAATATTGCCGTATCGGGTGTTTTTTGAGAGCTTGAGAATTTAAAATGATTATACAAAACATAAATATTTTTGGAATGCATTTTTTTTGTTATAATCTGGTAGATAATTTCATGGTATTTATTTTTTGAATATGATATCCACATATGCCCACCGCGCTTACGAGCTACATGGTCCATTCGATCAATCCAATTTTTTACTAACTCTTTCAATAAATCTGGCCGTATGGCGTCAATGGTGACTTGAACATTACAGAAATCGATTTGCGTCGTACTGTTGGAACCAAATGTCGTCGATGATTAGCTGATTAATTTTTAGAAATAATGGCGTGTGCTCATCCACTGTAACGGCAGCTCCATCCTCATTTCGACAGATGTCTTAACATTCCATTTAAAAATTAAAATTGAGAAAAATAATCATAGTTGGGTCGTCAGTACCATTAGGAAGTGCACTGGTTCGAATATCCGTGCATGAATTATCAAATGATAGAAAACGTTGTTTCTAATAGCGGTTGCCCCTCGGCAGGCAATGACAGCTCTCCGAGTGTATGTTTGCCATGAAAAAGCTCCTCATAAAAATCATTTGTCGTTCAGAGTCGGCTTAAAACAGTAGGTCTCTCCATTTGTGGAACAACATCAAGACGCACACCACAAGTAGGAGGATAACCTCGGCCAACTACCCAATAAAGAATGTAAACGCCAATTATATATCTACATAAATCAGACTAACAGTGAGTAATGTATTCTTATTTCCGAAATTTACAAAAAAATGCAGTCTTCAAACAAAGTTTTTTAATAAATGAAGTGGTACAGAATTGTGTAGTACACAAGTGTAACATTTGATTTTAAATTAAAGTTTAAACAATAGGGCATTGTACTCGTACTTGGCTTACTTTCCCCGTATTTAGCCCAACACGAACTGATTGCACATTTTTGAAGAAGTATAAATAGTTATGTATCAGTTTAATATATATGTACATATATTTAAAATTTATATTCATATATTCATATATTTTAATACTCAATAAATTTTTATGTTCACATCCACTTAACATATTATAGTAATGGTTTTAACATCTTCTATTGCTTTAGGTTAAACTCATTAAACGTATTTATTAGATAAAATCACAGGAGTGATTAGACAGCTGCATTTTTCACTCATGTGCTGTGGAATGTCTTATAATAAATTATATATCAAATAAAAGGTAATATTATCTTCTGTTTAACCAACGCAGAACTTAATTTTGAAGTAACTATTTTTGTTTGTTTCAAGTTTTTGATTTTCTTTACAAAAATTTTTGTTATAGTTTTTTACTAACACTCTTAATTATTAACACCTTAATATAATACAAGTAAAATTTTTTTATAAAGTCACGCTATACGAATAGGTCAACCTTTTGTGATTTCAGATGTTTTGAATTACAACCTTGGTATCGCTCGTCATTTCTCAGCGAATTGCTCTAAAGCTGTCTATTTGCACAACACTGTGCGCGCCATATTGTAAAGTTCTTCAGCTGCAAAATCTACGCTCGGAGTGATAAAATTTTGTGCGTGTGCCAGTTTGTGAAATTGTATAAATTTTTTGCCAAAAATTATTCAAATTTAATAATGGAAAAACTGCAAGTGTAGAAATAACATTTTTTCGCAAAACATTAGTTTGTGTATGTGTAAATGGAAAGAAAGGCTCACAGAAAAGCTATACGTAAGCATAGGAAAAGTGTGATTGGCAGAAAGGGTAGTAATATTTGTAGTGTTATACGAGGACAGGCAAGCAGCCAGAAATTTGTAACTGAAAACCGCAGAAGGATTCTGGGTAAAAATTTGTAGAAGGCCAAAGTCAAGGAAATCGGATTGAGTAAAGGTTAGGAATTTCTTAAAGATATTTTTGCTCATAAATGCTTGTATATTTGATTCAATTACCAAGCAAATGTGAATAGGCATAAAGTGAAGAAGGCGAAATCACTTGATTTTATTTTATTTCAAAGTATTCCAAAGCAGAATTTGGGACTCACATAAATAATCTTACATACGTACATATATACTATGTGCGCATATGTATGACAAAAGGAAACTGTGATGAGATGGCGTACACTAAAAGAGTTGGGTACGCGGCAGCAAAACATTATCGATTGCACATAAGAAAAGTTTAATTACTAGAAGTATATAGGTGCTTCCAAAAAGTGTACGAATTCAACTAATATACAATACTACACACACATGGTTTTGAACAGCGGCAAGAGGTAAGTAATACACAGTAAAACTTTAGTCACATTTACCACAGCGAATAATTATAAAATTCACCCATACTCCAATTTATTTCGCTATTGCATGCAAAAAAAAATACGTGTTTATAACCTTACTTTTTGGTTTTTGCTCCTACCCGGATACAAAACCAGAAATATATATGTATTTTCTATCTGGAGTCGAACCCTTCGAGATCCATATGAAGGTATAACAAGGAATTAAGGAAATTCGCTAGTATATGTCGGTGGTTTTCTTTTGGCTTTTTCTTCCTTTGTTAAATTTTAGACGCTTCACTCGCAGGTGAACCCACCCAATTTCTTTAGTAGTCTGGCAGGTTTTAAGGTTAAGTTAATATTTTTGTTTTTCTTTCACAAATACAAATGCTAACGGATGCATATAAATTCTAACCAAAAATTGCCCCTAGCCTTCTTCGTGCTTGTTGCTTTGTTTTGCAAATTTGTTATTGACGAGGGAATCGCAACGAGCATGTGGAATATATTTAGCTTCCTTATCACCGGTATTATTTTTTTTTTTGCTTCATCCTCAATATTGTTGGTCGGTAAATTGTGCATGTATATTCAGAAATGTGCAAACTAATTTTATGGAAATTAAATATTTGAGACGTTTAAGTTTTAAAAGTTTTATTGCCTAAAAAAGTTAATCATATGGTTCAAGACGAAATTTTTGGGCTGAGATGTTTTATATGCGATTTTAAGGATCTGAAGAACACTGCACTTAAAAAAATTTACTGCATGTTCTCAAAGTTATAACGGGATTACGAAAAAATTATTCGGAAATATCAACCTCACATTATTTGAAAAAATTATATTGATTCATCTCAACCGTTTAATCAAATGTTCTATATATACGAAAACTATGAATAATTTAGTGAAAAATGTCGAACTATTCCGATGGAAATTTCATTATATTCAGTATAATTGATTGGGTCAATGACCATAAATAATAGTAAAAATGTGTCGCCTTTTTCAGTGACGCACACTTGGGCTCTTTTTTCTGCCTTTTTTAATAACATTTTGGAGCATTCCTGTGATTATGGCGTCAATGTCCTCGCGAGTATGGGCCTTCAGAGGATTGAGTGTTTGAGGTTTGTTGGTGTACACTTTTCCTTTAAGTCTCAAAAAAAGGCTGGCGCAGTGAAATTGGCCGAGCGAGGACGACAGTCAAAATCGAATTCTTGAGTATCTATAGTCTGCCGCGCCATTTTGCCGGAAAAAATCTCCAACTGATTTTAGTCGATGAATGGCCGCAGAAATTAGATGATAATGGACCGTAATATTCGTATCGCACACACCACACAGATCAGTGACTTTTAACATCATGCATTACTTGTCCTTCGGCCGTACCAGCCGGTACGCTCGTTGAATTAAGACATTCGAAGAGTTGTTTTCAAAATTAAATTTCATGATTTCTTCGCATTCTACGGCATGGTTAAAATTGTGTTGGACTAATGTTTCTATAACAGTATAGCCAAAAACAATGTTTTGTACGTTTGATTAGCAGAGCAAAGTATTGGCAAAGTACATACAATAGAAAACCAAGACTGTATTGGCCAAGTATAGAGGGAATACACTGTATTTATTTAATGACTTGATGTACAAAATTCACAAAAATTTAATAAATAAAAAAAATATATCTTTTTAAACAGAATTGAATGTTGCGTCTCTGAAAATTCTAAGTACTTAGAATACTTTTATTGAATGGTGCAACAGGACTAGACGTAAAAAAATTAAACAAATAATTGGCGCATACACTTCTGTTAGGTGTTTGTCCAAGCTCCTCTTCCTATTTGTGGTGTCCGTCTTGATGTTGTTTCATAATTTATAATTTTTATACGGAGCTTTTTTCATGGCAGAAATACTTTCGAAGGTTTTGCCATTGCCTGCCGATAGGAGATCGCTATTAGAAAAACTTTTTTCTGTTATGTGATGTTCATGCACGGAGATTCGAACCTACGCACACCTGAAAGGTAGTCTCGTACCAACCCATTCGACTACGCCGGCCGCCAGACGTAAAAAATATTGACTGGATTATCGGATTGAAATTTTCTGAATTTCTTTTAATAAACCCTAACATTAAATATGCTTTGCTGGTGTACTTATATAGTCGAAGATCAAACCCAAATGTTACATTTTGAATATATAAAATGCCAAAAAGCTAATGAAGTTGATTTTTAATTAAAATGTTAAAAAAAATCTCTCGTTTTGTTTTAGATTTTCTGTATTTTATAATGATTTATTTTTCGTATTCTTAAGTGGCATTATCTGACGTTAAATCATTGCGGCTCACTAGGTACAAATCTTGAAACGAAATAGAGGAGAACATCTTGCAAATAGCTTGCTATATCATATCTGTGTTTTTTTGAAAGTGCTTTTAAATAGTTCCAATCAATAATACTAAGCTGTGACTTAATTTAAAGCCAGAAAGTTTTGTTTTTGGTAGTGTAGAGATGTCAGTGAATACTATAAAACTCAAATTTTACCATTATTGCCTTGTTGTGAATAGTAAAGGGTGTTTTTTTTAGAGGTTAGGTTTTTAAGTTGGCACTACTTTTTTCGTAGATGGTCTTTTTGACAGCTGTCACTTGATTTATGCTCAGTTTGGTTTGCCATTTCATAATGAATAGACGAACGACCATCAAGCGCGTCGCACGTTCGGTGAATGGGCCCAAAACGAGATGGCCACCGATCCCGATTTTCACAAGAAAATTTTGTTCAGCGATGAAGCTCACTTTTGGTTGAATGGGTATGTCAATAAGCGAAATTGTCACATTTGGAGTGAACATAATCCACAAGCCATTGCTGAGACGTCGTTACATCCTCAAAAAGTCACTGTTTGGTGTGCTCTATGGGCAGAGGGAATCATTGGTCCATATTTCTTTAAAAATGAAGCCGGCCATAATGTTACAGTCAATGGAGAGCGCTATAGAGCCATGATTAATGACTTTTTCGTGTCTGAATTGGACGATGTTGATGTAGACGACCTTTGGTTCCAACAAGACGGCGCTACATGCCATACAGCCAACGCAACAATCGATTTATTGAAGGAAACTTTTGGTGAGCGCATTATCTCGCGCCGTGGACCTTAGGCGTGGCCTCCAAGATCGTGCGATATAACACCGCTGGACTATTTCTTGTGGGACTATGTGAAGTCGCTTGTCTACGCAGATAAGCCCGAGACGATTGACGTCTCGGAAGAGAATATTCGGCGCGTTATTGCTGACATACGGCCCCAATTGCTGCAAAAAGTGGTCGAAAATTGGGCCTCTCGGCTGGAATTTATTCGAGCCAGCCGCGGCGGCCACTTGCCCGAAATCATTTTTAAAACATAATGGCAAACCCTTATCTTTATAATAAAGCTAAATTCTTGGCCATAACATTAAATTATATACGTTTTATTTCATCTTGAAAACCTAACCTCTAAAAAAACACCCTTTATTTGGTGATATTGGTGCTAAGTTCAATTTACAGGCTGATTCCAGTCTATTAGTACCAAGTAAAGGGTGTTCGGTGGCAGAATTAGAAATTGAAAGCTAAATTAAAAAAGAATTGCTAATGGTAAGCGTTTATTTCAATAACTACTACCAAGAAGGCAACTACTACCTCTAAATGTTGACCATTATATCGGACACACTCTTGGAATCTGGCGTCCGAACTCCGTGCCACTCGCTGGAAAAGTGATGACGAGATGCCCTTAACCTCGCGAACAATGTTTTCTTTTAGTGCTGAGATGGTCGCTGGGTTTGTTTCATAAACTTTACTTTGGAGGTAGACCCACATAAATAAGTCCATAGAAGTAAGATCGGGTAACCTGCGTGGCCAGGATAAGCCACCGAAACGGCTTATCAGTTTGTTAGGGAAGAAATCACGTAGTATCGCCATGGTCTCTTTGGCCATGTGCGGTGTGGTTGAAACCATGTGTGTACTGAAGGAAGGATGTTTTCTCATTATTGGCAGAAAATAATCGTTCACCATGCGCTGATAACAGGCATCGTCCACAGAAATTGCTTGCCTTTGACGATTTAAAAAAAACAAAGGTTCAATTATTCCAGTGCCGTCACTTTTTGGCTGTGAAGTGGTTGTCGATGTTTTAATAGCGGGTTTCGAACAATTTGGCTTTTTTATTCTTCCATTTGAATGAAATTGGCTTCACCACTCCAATAGATAGTTTTTACCGTAAGAAATCGGAAGCTGCGAGACAGAAATTTCGACGCAAACTGTAATCGTTGGGATTGCACACTTGCACGAGTTTTGAAGAGGTGAAGTCGAAGTCTCCCTCAATCGTTTCCACGGCAGTCGGTTCTACGTTACCGAAACGACCCGGATTTATATCCGGCCAAGGATTGCCACTCCAGCAGCATTCCCCGTATGAAAGTATGAGGAATGTTTATGCTGCTACAACAACAACAACAGTCTCCCTCAATATTTCAAGTACAATATGTTTTGAAAGGCCCATGTCAGCCAGCCGCTCTCTTGCGCACAGACCGATGCGGATTATCCTACAAACTTGTAGCGTCGACTTGAATATTTTCATTTGTTCACCATACTCGGCTGTAGGCTGTTTGCTACCGAACTTGTTGCTCGGAACCTCCGCACTCATCGACGAATTAAATCTTCACTTGGGGCATTACGAAAACGGCGAAATTTACGATGAGCAAGGTAGACGAATCATTGCTTTTGAAATAGGCTTTGAATGCAAACGCACGTTTTTCACCTGTCCATTGGGACATCGTGATTAATAATCCGCCCGAATATCGAAGCTAACGCGGGCCCCTCTCCGCTCGAGCGCTTAGCGACTAGGGACAAATTTTAAATTTAAAACCTAATTCTTCCACCGAACACCTTGTGGAAGTCTAATATGTATTTACTAGAATCCTTCAATAAGTAGTTTATTTGTTGAAGGTTTTTAGGTGTAAATTAAAACAGTTGCTTCAATATTGGATTTAATAGTAAAAAGCATGAAGGTCCCGTCAACAAAAGACCAGGTTATGGATGGTAAATTGAAATCACCCATGACAATGACTGGATATCCGCACTGAGAGAGCTTGATACTAATTTAATATTATTGATATGTTGTAATACATTAAGCAATATTTGTAGAATAATTTAAACTAGCAGCTAGAGAATTTCAGTCGTTTATGGGATGCACCCAGTGGTACAACCCATTTCATTTTTTCCCACTAAAAGAGGAGATCTGTGGTGGATTTTCTTTTGAGGCGGGTGCAGCGGTATATGAAACAAAAAATCAATACGGATTTATTATTTTTAAAAGTTACTTGGACGCATAATGTAATTATAATAAGAATTTATAACAATCGACCAACTGAAAATCAGTGGTTATCCGAATAGTCGAAAAGGGACGATTAGTTGAAATCATTCGACTACTCGAGTACCGTTAGTTGACTAACGTCGTATTCAAATCAATTAACCGAATGTTAAGAATCCCACAAAGCACGTTAATTTAAGAGTCAGACTCTTGATAAACTGGATAGTTATATTTACATACATTTAATTCATACATAAATCCATTATTTTGTCTATAAATAATATTAAATTATTGTCTTAATAAATAGGCGAATTACCAAAAATTATATACATTTGCTATAATGTTTGATTTAAAATACTTTAATTGGCTAAGTATATATGTATGTATTACACTATTCTAACAATAATTTTTACCAAAATCAAAATCAATCTGCGACCCGGATTAAATAATAAGAACTCGAAAATCCCGGGATCAATAAAACCCCTTGTTTAGATCCATACTTCTCAAGTGAAAATTGTTTTTTAAGAAGCATTGTGAAGTTTATGTTGCAGTTGAATCTTTATTCGTAGCCGGTTATTATTTTCCTGTAAAAAAAGGAATATTAAACAAGGGGAAAAAGAATCTTAATAATAATTATCCACTTCTACTCTAACGCCCATGCAGTTTTTGCCAGACACTCAGTAGTAGAATTGACCGATAATCTCTTCAATTATAACATGCTGAAATATTTAAAGCCACATATTTTATAAATTGTTAACTCAATTAAATTTTAATATAGCCTCTACTGACCACTAGGAATTGTTGAAAACACATTTTTGCGCATGTGTAACGCCATGCATTTTCAAATTGGGCTCCGGAAATTTTGAAGCCGGCCTTCAATTTCTGCTCAGAATTATCTTGAAAACTGATCGCATTTTTCCGCTAAAATATATATGTCAAGAACCAAACTATGTAGACGACGCCGACCAATGACTTCACTGCACTTTCCAGAACTTTGTGAACTGCTAAAACAACATTTACACAAATGTATATATGTACATCCGACCAAGCAAAATCATTGTCACCTTTTCTGAAATATTTGATTTTTTCGGAATATTTTACAGCAATCGGCAACAACCATATTTAATTTAAGAATATTGTTATCTATTATATTTGAGCTCCAGTCCAAAGTAATTTTTATTCCTTCGCTAATATTTGATTTGTTTTTGGTAATATGTGTTGCACTTTTTCAAGTATTTTTTTTTTTTTGCTTGCTTTATAAGAGAGTTTGTTGACTTGGTACCCTATGTGTACATAGTAGGGCATTTCGGCACGAATGACTGTTCGTAAAGGTATTCGTGATGAGGTATTATTTTGAAGTTGATTAGGATGTAAAATAAAATCCTATCACTGGTCATTTTATACGATTTAGAAAGCATTTCGATATCGATATTGCACACTTTTAGTTGTCAAATGCAAGCTGATATTTTCTTAAAATTATACATCGTTTTTTGGTTTAATTAAACTCTAAATTTGCAGAGACCGCGTTTTTCCATCTAACAGATACATTTTTAGTGTATTTATGTTTCTCCATTTACTTGCTTTCGTTAGTAAAATCGTGTTACCTCTCTCAAACGTATTGCACATTGTATATCTACCTTTCACCTTACATAAGTGATACGTAGCTTAGCTCACCGTTTCGATGAGTACGTTGTTGGTTGAGCGATTGACAAAAACAAAATTTCAAATGCACAATGCTGTTCGTATACACATATTTAGATGCTCTCAAATAAACTCGCTTCGCAGATACGCACGTAAACGTGAGAATTTTGTGAATTTCTTGAGTTGTTGGTTGAATAAGGGCCGCAGGCGGGCCGTTTGTTTCGATGGAAACTTGTGGACGGCACCCGTTGAAGACTATTAGAGCAAGCAATAATATCCCACATCCGCCTGGGCAATGAAAATCGCTGAGGAGGCATTGAGAGCTGCGATTTGTATCACGCGTTGTGATGATCCCATCCGCGCGCGAGACCAATCCAGCTGCTTTCGAACGTTTAACATTTTGCTGTATTCGTTCCTACAAGAGCGATTACACTTATGTGGGATGTAAAGCGACACTAAAGAGAAAAGAGCGCACGACAAGTGGCAGTTGTTGTTGGTGTCTCATGACTTCTGATTGCCCATATATTCGCTGATAATTGTAAATGGCTATGTAATTTTTTACCTCTAATTTTCAGATACGGCTCCACTTCTTCACACTCTAAATTTGCTGGCCTTTTTCATCAATGAAAACACTACGAATCGTACAATATTCTTAATTTTTAATATCTGAAAAAATAAACTACGAAATATAAACGAAGTAGTGATATGTGATAACACAACCTCACCATTTTCAGCACCACAATTTTAAATCCAATCCTTCATGTAAACGTGTTTTAAAAGTTTTAAATTTGACCGACCAATGATCAATTCATGTCTGGGCGGAGCACTGTTCAACGTACGATGCTGTTTTTAACACTTTGTTCGCAAGAATGTGTGTCGCTAAAATTTGCTCATAAAAGTGTTACGGTCACAAAGAGGCATCCAGAGTTACCAGACTTGTTCAGCTGTTGCATTGACATTAAAATTTTATAAATGCTGTTGGCTATTATGTTAAGTTCTGAAAATTAAATTGATTAATTAAAAAAAAATGAAACTTTGTAAATAATATCGGAAAAATGTTGATTTCATATGACGATCATATTGTGTATATAGAGAACAACAATGGGTTGGTGCGTGACTACCATTCGATATTGCCCGGGCATGAAATACATAATGATAGAAAAAGTTCACTATATGCCGTTCGATACTTGCAGTATTATTTTTAATTTTTCTTTGGCCCTTAAATTTAAATTCTTTATATTTTACATGCTCTGGCCAAATCATATGGTCTAGATTAGGCCTTTTTCATATTCAATTGCCACTTAAATTTTTCAATTTTGTTGAAAAGTTAAGTAAAAAATAAAAAAAAGCGCGTGTACCGTAGTACACATAACAGAAGTGAAACTTTCAAGCCAGACAAAGAAAGAGGGAGAAACCCGACGCCGGAATGGATAGCACTTTACAGTATGCACAAGCACTAGCCAGGAAAGGGAAATAAGCACCAAAAAGTAGGCACAAAAAAACGCCAAAAAAATTGGGACCAAAAACGCCCCAAACAGTAGGCACCAAGAAAATATAACGCCAAAAAGTAGGCACCACACATATATTTCCTACAAGTTTGCACCAACAAACAATTTGGCGCAAGTAGGCAGTGATATTTCTCACTAGAAATTAGCAACCACAAGGAAAAACTCAGAAAAAATAGCCTAAAGTGTATCTAAGATATATATAAGGTATAGCTTTCTCTCCGTTTCCTCTACGTTATATCTTTTTCTCTCTCGTGGAACGAAAATGCCCAAAACGTTGCAAGGCCTTGAAATTTTACTCTCAATTCTCGCTCGTCCATCGACGCCTAAGAAGTTTCACTTCAAAATTATTTTAATTAATTTAATTTAATTAACTTCAGAAATATACATTTGCTTAGAACCTTTATTTTAAATTATTTATAATGAAGTCGGATATGCATGTATATAAATTTCCATTAATATTTTTGAAATTAATTTGTATTGAATAAACCCGAGTTTGCACCATGTACCGAGCCTAAAGCAAATTTGGCACAATCTGGGCACACTACGCAAAATATGCATAAGAGAACATAATATTCGAAAATACCTTGCAGGAAAGCAATTGGTTCAGAAATAATGCGTTTTTTGAATTGAAATTTGTTGGTAAATATTGGAAACTAAATAATTTTAATTATATTTGTTCTTTGTTAATTTATATTTGTTCTGAAAAAAAGAAAGTATATCTTTCAAGCAGTAATGTGAAAAAAATGTGTGCTTGAGTTTAAAAGATTAAAAAAATTAGAGAAAAAAAGTAAGTAACTGTTATAGTTAAGTTCTGAGGAATTCAATAGAAAATATGCACTGTGGAATGAAATTTATACAATTAACTGAAATATATAAATTTATTTACCTGCGATCACAGTAACTATCTTCGCAGCACTTTTGGTTAATTGATTAATTTTTTTTCTCGCGAAATGTCATTTTTAGGTTTTTGTTTTAAACCAAACTATCAGAAATGAGAAAAAAGACCGTTCATAGCAAAACATATTTGCCGAACTGCTAACCAGTACCCCTTTTGTTGCCATGCTAGAAGTGACGAGCTCAAATTAACGGCATTGTCCACAGTTTTGAAACGCATTCCCCTTTCTCAATTTTATATACATTAGTCCGGTTTTCGTGGTGAAATAAAAAAAAGAACACTTTGACATTCAAACCACCAAATCGTGAGAAAAAACAAAAAGCTGCTTTACCGCTATGATTATGTATGCATTCGCCTTGTCATCATCATTTCATACTGCTAAGCAGTTTCTACAGGGCACACAATACGAAATATATGTGTGTGTGCATTACGTGAGTAAGAAGTAGCGAATTCAGAGAGAGGAATAAATAGAGTGCTGCCGCTATTCTGGGCACGAATTCCTCGAAAAAATCTTATAATATATAGAGTTTTGATTGCGTGTTGTAAAATTAGGAAAAAAATATTGTGAATGAGCTTGAGGAATAAAAACTAAATGTCAAACTGCTAGATGCACAAAGAAGGCGAATCTATAAAAGTGGTGTCACTAGAGCACGATGCTCTTACTCAAAATCTACATTCAATTGTTCATTTTATAACTGTCATAGTTAATTGAATGCGGTGGCAATCTTTTAAGTGTGCTATGTTATCGACATTTCGAACATATCGTGAAGTAAGCTAATTAGTTCTGCCCGAGTACTTAATTGTTTCAAAGTAGTGATTGATTTGTACGATGAAGCGGGGTGAATCCTTTTTTGCAAAGAAGGGAAATGCACAGTTCGGAAAACTTAAATTATCAAAGACGCTGCCAATGTGAGCGTCACAAATAAATACCAATTGACTGCCAAACATGCAAAATGACAGCCCATTTCGACACAGGTGTTGGCAATATATGACTGAAAATATTTCATGACATGAATTGCCAAATTTTTGCAATTTGCTGTCTCGATTGGCAATTTCATTGAAATTGACCATGTAAAGCTATCAAAAAATGATTAAGAAATGACTTTTGTTTGCTTGGCAATTTTTCATTTTATTTTGCGCGAATTTAAAACATTTTTAGAGTCTCTAGAACGTAAAATTTATGATTTGGTTACTTTGTAGGCATACTGATAAATGAAGTAAAGCTGCCAATAAATATATAAAAGAAATTTATTTTCAAATGGTAAATGCATTTACGCATAGAGCTTCATAAAAGTATAAAAATTTGTTTCATACATTCCATGAGACCTAATGGAATAACTTGTGCCGGGTTAATTATTTTTCATAGCGGGGGAAATATCCGAAAAAGTAGGGTAAGTAGTTTTTACATATCTGTCCTTTACTCGTTTTAGACCATCTAAAAAATCGAATAGAGAAACCTCTCGTATTGCTTTTATTACTCTACCTGTGTAAGTTCTGCTTGGCCACCATCTAGATTGAGTTTGCCTTGTATGCACCTCTACGGTCATGCAATATTTTTAAATTTGTTTCAGGTGGCACCACTTGCTGAGTTCGTTCGTTGGCAATCGACAAGCTTCGTCTTGCTTCGCTGGTAGTCTTTTTGAAAAGTTTGCATTAATCGAAAATGTTTGCGGCGGCGTTAAGATGTAGTAAAACATTTTCTCGCCAAATATTTGTGAATATCTGTAGAAATTCATTGAGAAAAAAATTATTAAAAAAGGAATTCAATAGTGAGAAAATGTTGAAAATTAGAGAAGACTAAGTAAAAGTGAGGATTAAAATAATTGAATTCGTTGATGAAGGAGCAAATAGTGTATGCGATTTATTTGCTGTGAAGTGAAACATTAAATGAAGTTTTGGAACAAAGTTATGGCGCGGGTAAACGGGTACAGCTATTTTGTAATGAAATCAAGTGAAACATACTAAAAACTGTGAAAAAAGTGAATTGTACTGAAAAAATCTGTATTCAATAGCTGGGCAGAAGTATAAAACAAAGGCCAAATTTAAATTGGTTTCTTTGCATTTGCTGACGGTGCTGATGTAAGTGGAATTTTCATAATGTTGGAGGTTTTTATGTGGGTTCTAGACGTTTTAGCGCATGTTAATGGTTTCAAATACACTCCCCTGTTTAAATAATTTGGAAAAATCAACATTTGCTAAAGCTTCTGAAGTGTAGAAGTTGTATGAAAAAATACATAAATTTTTAGGTTAGGTCAATTCAATTGGTTTATATACGTCGTTTTGTTCCTCTGCTTCACCTCCCCTGAAATCGTGCACTTACATACACACGCGTTCGTGAAAATAAAACACACACTCGAACGATATATGCAGAGTTGAGAAACATATGTACATTTTCATACTCATATATACAGTGTGTGAATTGTGAATATATGTACGAACATTTTCTTTTCTGACAATTGCGTATGACTGGCAACCACGATGAAGTCAATGGTGAGCCGCCGCTCCGGTGAGGCTGACTATTTTTTTTATGATACCTATACGAATAGGACTTTTTCACATGGCAGCATTACGTCGAAATCAGAGATATTAAAATTAATGATATTAGCTTAATTATTTATTTTATTTGAATTGAGAGTTGGAAATTTTGTGTAACATATAAGAAAAAATCGTGTGCTAAACGGAAAAACGGCAAGTGGCTACAAAGCAAATCGTTACAAACGTTCGTGCGCAATCGGCTGTTCGGTTGTTTTACGCTTTCTGGTGAAAAAAGCAAAATAGAAATAAAATACAGACAACGAAAGCCGAGAACGACTTGAAAATTTACTTTTATTTCATACCGTTTCTTTTATTGTATTTTCATTTTCAGTTGTTTTGTGAGTTCGCAAATTTATTAAGAGAGAAGATAGTAGGACGGATCTAATAGTCGAAAAACTTGAAAACTTTGAGTGTAACTTTACATGAATGTACTTAAGGTGAAAAATTAGTTTAATTAAATTATATATTCGAAATCGGTTCCAATTCATTGGTATTTGCACTTCACATTTTATTATATGAATACGCGTATATTATTAATTATAGCAACGAATGCAATTAACTTTGTATATGAAGATAAGATACCCGCAAAAAAAAATGGAGGGAAACCCTACACATGCCCACCCTACCCCGCCTCAAGTGACAATCGTTGCCATTTTCAGTTCGTATAGGCGCTTTTTGGGAGCTCTTGTTTGGAAGACAAGAGTATTTAGCGTTTGCTTCGCCGTTTATAGTATAAAGAAAGACGCGGTGTGCTCGCGGTCGCATACCTCATATTCGTATGCAGCTTCACCACCCCATTCGTCGCCAAGTTCTCTTCTCCAAGGCAAGTCTTAAAAATCGCATTCGAATATTCCACTCTAGCTTTTGGTTACCGTCGCCAGTCTGCGTCGTCACTGGTGACCCATTCAAAACAATAACAAAAACAACTAATCGCACACAAGGACCCGATTTACACGATGTCTCCACTGGAAGGGAAACACTGGAAATTCTCTTTTCATGTCTCATTCGCGGGCACACGGGCATAATTGTTTTCGGCGACATTTTGACATTTAATACTTTAGCATCGTCCAATGGCATGGTTCGGATGTATTCTAGCACGCGCTTACATGTAAAGCAGTGAGCGTGCAGTGAGCGTTCGACAACAGTTTCTTAAATATATGAATGAAAAATGCAAACTGGTTAAATAATAAATAATTTGTTGTTTTTTTTTTATTGAAATATATTTATAAATTCTTATACTTGAATAAAAAAATTAAATTAAAAATACTTCATATGTAAATAATTAACTTAAAATTAAACTGAGTATCTAGAAATGCAGGGAAAAATTAGAAATCAACATAAACATGTCCCATAACTATTTTAAATTATACTACTTTACTAGCAAAAATAATTGTGCATTTCCCAAGCAGCGTTCGTATGTTTGTCATCGTTGTTATCTTCCGTTTGCTTGAAAACAAACACATAATTTAGAACTTTCTTCTACGAAAGAAGAAAACGAATGAAGCAACTGTCAAAAATTGCTTTAAGATTGGAAATACGAATAAGAAGCACAAAGCGTGTCGCCAGTACAGGAGACAAATTCCCTTCCCTCTTCCGCGGCCGTCCTTCACCCCCGAACAAAATGTTTCCCTTCCAGTGGCGACATCGTGTAAATGGGCACAAGCAAACGCATTTTCAAGGATTGTGTCATTTGGTTTCTCCTTTACACTCATTCGCACGGTGATGTCACAACTAGTGGCGCTCGCTGAGGTTGTTTCACTTTAACACACGTGTTTGTTTGGTTGGTATGGCTCGGCTCGTAGCTTTCTCTTGTTATATACGATGAGTACACATATCAGCAAAACGACGAAGTGTTTGTATTTTTCTTATCTCTGCTAGTACAGTTTACAATAATAAAAAATTCGAATACTCGGGCACTGTTAAATCGATTAAAAATATAATTTAAAAATACAGTATTCTTCAACACTAATGATGCTGTTTGGATTGTTTTTACTAATTCTATTTAGGAATCGCTTCTTCTAATAGGAATCGCTTCATCTAGATATTTAATAAAATACGAGTTTCGTCACCGATGTAATAAAATGATATAAATATAAAATACGTAGATATACATACGAATGTATTATATATACATATATCATAAATATTCGGTGCAACATACATATGTATGTACATTGTTATATATGGTGAAATATATATATGTATGTTAGGGTGTCCCAAAAAAATTAAAGTGTTTTTTTTTTAACGCACACCCTCTTATTTTGTTCGAATGGTCTCAAAACATCTAAAAATAAAGTTTCGTCTATTTAGAATCACGGCAACCCGTGCCGAGTTCCGCGGAAACCTAACGGTACTTGTAACGTACGGCGCGCGCAAACTGTCGGATTGATTGCGTGTAATTACTTGTTTGTTTTATTAGTAATCGCGTTTTTTTCGTGTAGTCAACATGTCGGTGGAGTTACGAAGTTCCAGAAAGGAGATATTTTTAATTGGGGACGTAAAACATCAAATTACCGGGTCTAAACTTCCCTCTAACGGGCAAGTACTGGCAGTTTTGTTCTATAATATTCGTGAAGTGAACTTAAGTGTCAATGAAAGTGCAAATCTCACAATTCGTGAGTGTATTATTTATTGGGAAAAGGCACGTATACCGACCAGATCAATATCTAGCTGTGTTAAGAAAATAGTTAACTTATACCAAGTTTGGAGAGAATTGCAAAAAAATGCGAAAAAAACTAAAGAAGTGTTTGAACAGCGTCGACAGGAGTTTGTTTCAAACTTAAACAATTTGTTTGACATCGCACATGCCAATGCTCTTCAATCGATTAAAATAAATGAAGATAAGATCTTCTTGCAGCGCCAAAGAGAACCAGGTCGGCCCGGTCACTGAGCCGGAGTGGACAAAAAACTAACAAAAAAAGAGGAAAGGACGCGCCTTAGAATCATCGAGGAGGAAAAGCGACGTGCTAAAAATTTTGCATCCTTAGCACCATCAACATCATCTTGCGAACCATCACTAGAAAAGTCATCTTCTGATTCTGAAATAATAGAATTAGAAGAAAATAGGCCCAGCGCAAGAGAAGCCTCCTCTCAGCCCGATAAAACTTCTATGCGGAAAAATATTATAACTCCCAAGTTAGTTGCCGCATTAGACAGGTGTCAATTAAGTGTGAGGGATTCTGTCTTTATAATTGAAGCTACTATTGAGGCTCTGGGTCACAATACGGATGAATTCCCTATAAGCAAGTCCTCCATCCATAGAGTTTGTACGGAAATGCGAAAAGAACGGGCTGAAGCTATAAAAATTGATTTTCAAAACAAAGTCCCGGACACGGTAACTGTCCACTGGGACGGAAAACTGTTGCCAGCTCTAGATTCACGTAAAAGTAAATAAGAACGCCTACCGGTAGTTATTACGTACGATAATAAAGAACAAATTATTGCTGTTCCTAAATTGGATAGCTCGACAGGAAGAGGACAGGCAGACGCAGTTTGGGATGCTATTACGAACTGGAACCTTGAAGACAAAGCGCAGATTCTCTGTTGTGATACTACTGCTTCTAACATAGGCCGCATAAATGGAGCATGTGTGCTTCTCGAACAAAAACTGGGTAGAGAAGTGATTATTTTTGCTTGCCGTCATCACGTTTACGAATTAGTACTTAAAGGCGAAATTCAGTCAAATAACTACAAGCCCAGACATCCCATTATTCAAGAAATTCCGAGAAAACTGGAAAAATATCGATCCTGAGAAAAAACAAAGCTGTACAGAAAAGCTATCTTGTTTTAATGTTTCGGAAATTGACAAGCTGCTAGAATTCTACAAAACTGAATTAACCAAAGAAATCGTTAGAGATGACTATCGCGAATTAATTGAGCTTTCAATTATATTTCTTGGCGGAGATTCAGAAAAGAAATATAAGATTCGGCCTCCAGGTGCTATGCACCAGGCTCGATAGATGGCGAGAGCCATTTATTCATTAAAAATATCGTTACTTAGCTCTCAATTCAGAATTTCAAACAAGGATAAGGCAGCTCTGTTGGACGTATGTCTGTTCATCGTGACATCCTACGTAAAACCCTGGCTCCAATGTATTTTAGCAGTAAAGGCACCGTATCAGGATTTGTGTTTTTTGAAGGCCATGAAAAATTACGAAACAATAGACAAAAGCATTTCAAAAGCAGCTTTGCAGAAGTTTTGCCAGCATTTGTGGTATTTGACAGATGAAGTATCTATTCTGGCTTTGTTTGATGATGATGTCGATCTAGAAACTAAAGTAAGAATGATTGCTAACTTAACTAGAGAAAACCCAACAGCCCACAATAAACGCTACATTGCATCCAAAGAAGAACTCTGTGGCCCACTTTTTGGTACGTTAATTAAGGTTTGATTTTGTTCTATGACTAATTTTGCTAATAGGTATAATTGATAACTGATCTATCTGTTTTAATTTCAGAGAGAAACATTGATGACTTCGTCTCTGTCAAAAGCAAGTTCCTGTTTAATCGACTCCAGATTGCCGACAGTTTTCTGAACAAGTGCCCCTCTTCGTGGTCAAATGATGATTCGTTTCTACAGGCTAAAAAGAAGCTGCTAGGACTGAAAGCAGTTAATGATACGGCAGAAAGAGCGGTTAAGTTAATGCAAGACTTCCATGGTTTGATCACTGTTCAAGAGGAGCAAAAGCAATTTTTATTACGTTGCGTACAAGAACACCGACAGGTATATCCCGACTGTAAAAAGCAAACTTTAAGAAGAAAATTCGATGATTGATGTCCCTTTTATAATAAAAAGAAAATAAATACGAAATATGTGTTTTATATTTATTTATTTAATTAATCTAAAAATTCAATTAAATCTTTCTCTAATGTGAGCCTATAGCTTTCATACTAACTTTTAAACTCAAAGTTTGACATCAAGTCGGCACGGGTTAATGACATCCGATCTCAATAATATTTTGTATTTAAGTTTTTAGAGTCAAATGGAAAAAAAATAAAGGGTGTGCGTTTTGAAATTCCGAAAAAAAAATTCCCCCTTGTAGCCTGGGACACCCTAATGTATGTATACCACAATATTGCATTTCCATTTGGTTGGAGAATATGCTTTATATTTTTCCGTCAAAACTATAAATAAAAAAAAATGATTGAAAAGTCGACGTAATTAACAATGGGAAGCACTGAGAAATATTGCATCTTTCGTTTATCACCACAATCGAAACGTATGGCTGCTGCGTCTTTACCGTAAATATTCGATTGGTTTTTTTTTTCTTCAAATTTTACTAAAAGTATTTATTGTCATAATTTGCAAATAACTATGCAAAGAATGACATTGACTCCGGCGTTTTGGTCATTGAGTGCCTTAAAGTATCAATATATGAACATGCATTACAATAATAATAATATGTAGTGAATGCAAGAATGTATGCAGTTATTCGATGCTACCTATCTGTGGGATTTAGGCGTTGCACGTGCTATTTTCCGTCTGCTTTAATTTCGTGGAATACACATTAGATCAGGTAGTAGCAGTAGAGCAAAAGAAAAAAGCAGAAAGGAATTTGGTTTTTGATTTTGGTCAAATAAAAGAAAGATGGATTTTGAGTAAGTTAAACCAAATTTGACAATTTAGAGAATAAGTAAATAGAAGAATGCTCGACTGCTTCTATAAGCAGGCAGAAGCTCAAAGCCTAAATAAACGTTTTCATGTCTACAGGAAAAAAAAAACCAAAAAATCTTCTTTGACATGCATTTTATTTAAACCCATTTAAAATTTAGTGTTTCAACCAAAAGTAACTGCTTGTTGTTGTTGTAGCAGTATCTTTGTCCTGTCAGTGTAGCGTAATCACCGGACGTCTTCGTCTAGTTCATCTAACGGTAGGCCCAGGAAGGTAGTTGTTTCGACGGGTTGGGTCCAGAGGGAGAGGGTGTTAGATGAGTGGGTTTAATAGGGCATGTGAAAAGATGGTTAGTGTCGTGCGGGGTGCCTTCACATGCTGGACATATGTTTAGTATGTCGAAGTAGGAGTTTAACCTGCTACTATATCCAGAACGTAATTGTGCCAAGGTTACGCGGGACTCTCGGGGAAGTTGGAGCTCTTTGTCTGCGATTGGTGGTGGTTGGACTCGGATAACGGCATTCGGGGTCGGGGGCTTTAGAAGGTGGTGAGAGTCTCCCGATGAATGTCGTTTATGGCCTGTCTGTACACTGTCTGTGCTCAGGCTCGAGAAGGTGTTTGCATGGGTGAGGCCTGCGGTAAATACTAAAAGGGGTTGGTACGCGAATGGGTTGGTGTGTGACTGCCATTCGGAAGAAGTATGTTCGAATCTCCGATTAGAACGGTATTTATTCTGAATTTGTTCTGATGTCTCTTATATTTTATTAATTATTGTCTGAAGCCTACCTGCTTATAGATCTCAAGTGAGCGTTAGAATTCCTGATGCAAATATCAATGCACTTAAGGGAACTACTAACAAATTCATAATAAAACATCATACAAATTTACAAATTCTTTAAATGCCTTAAAATGGTTGGTGAATCAAGTATGTTAGTAATGTGCGAATCCAAAATATTCATCTTAATTTTATTGGGTTGGGGAATAAATTCGTAGCGTTTTTACCAAAGACTTATTTAAACAAAAAACAGTAATTATATCCATAAGTTAATCAATTATACATTCGCCGTTGTTGTTTACAATCTCTTCCCAACTTTCGACCAATTTGTTGGTGCCATTTTCCTAAAAATCGCCAGTTTTTAAGGACCTCTTTGTTATCGCTCTTGGTTGTTATTGCCCCTGTTGCTATCGCTCTTCATATGGTTTGACAGGGATCGGAAAATATGGTAATCGGTCTTTTCTCAGTGCACCATGCCCTCCCAGTCACACCAGGCACATATCATGTTCTTCTATAGATGAAGATCCGGCTTGGCTCTTGGCTTTGGGGTATCTCCTGGAGCTACCCACTCCATTCTTTGCTTTCTTTTGATGTATAGGCACCATTTCTCATCTCCGATGACGATTCGGTACAAAAAGCGCTGTATATGACCGCGTGTTGCTCAATGGCGGCGATATGCTGAGAAGCAAATTGAAGGCGACCTTCTTTGTTTTCTTCGTTGAGCTCGTGAGACACCTCGTCTCCTAATTTTTCGGTAAATCCCATTGAATGAAAGTGACTGAGAATCGTTTTATGATTGCAGTTCATTTTTCCGCCAATTCACGACTAGTTTGGCGACCGTTCTCCTTCACAAGCCTTCAAAAAAGGCCTTCCGCTGTTCCGCTGCGGGATGTGTCATCGATGTCAAAGTTGCAATTCTTGAACTTTGTGTGGTGTAGATTCGCCTATGACACCCTCTACATACACTTGGCAAATTCCCGGGTTGCTTCGGCTGCTTTTTGACCTCGATGAAAAGCAAAGAAGAGCAGGTGTCGAAAATGTTATTTTTTTTGCTTCCTTCAATTAAGGGGGGAGTAGGGTTAATTCCACTAAAAATATGCACTTATTTAAGAATTTTTTTTGGAAAGATGATTCATGTAAATTTATTTATCCAATTAGTATACTGTAAACTCATATTTCAAAAATATTTTCAAAAATTTTCACAAGAAAATATACAAAATTGAGCCGTTGACAGCAGATCTACGCAGACGTCTCGAAAAAAAGGCAATTTGCGGTGGACAGTTTTTCTCAGCATTGGATCATTTGAAATCAAAAAATCAAAGAGTTTTCATTAGGTAATCAATTGTCCGAGGTAACCCTGTCGAGTTTTTATTTAAAAAAAATTTTTTTTTCAATTTTTTTTAACATTTGAAGTAGAAATGCGATTTTTAGACGATAAATCGCATAATATTGTTTATTGTAAAATAAACAAAAATTGAAAAAACAAAAAAACCTCCCAGGGTTACCTCGGTAATTATATAGAGAAAGTGTGTACAAAATTTCAGGAAGATCGGTCAAGTAGATTCAGAGAAAAAGTGTCCACCGACTTGAAAAACGTCGTTTTCCAGAAAATCGATTTAAAGTTCGACCATAGCAGGTAGCCGAGTCGGAGCGGCCAACGGTTATAATGCTCTAACTTTGTGAGTTTTGCACCGATTGTCTTAAAATTTGGACACAACATTCTTGAGTTTATGTACATTCATTTTCTCAAATAAACCAAAATCGATTTTTTTTTACCCTAAAAACCCTACCCCCCCTTAATATAGTTTTGCCAAACAGGAAACAATCGTGGTAAAATAAAAGAAAATATAAAAACGCTATGAGCTCATTCCCCAACTTACTAATATCATTCCACAGAACTGAAATTGTTTCTTTGAAAATCAGTTTTTCACCACTTCCGCTCACGAATGTTTAACCAGTTAAGTGGCATGGACTCGAAAAAATGGTATTTTTGACAATTTAAAGATAAGCAATCTTATTAGTCGTCCTATCCGGATCAATCATATTAATTTTAGTTTTTCCGTAAAACGTATTCTTTTCCAGAATTTTACGCCTTTCCTTCTACATATAGGAATTGCGAAAGAAACACATGCCTTGTTATTTACTCGTATTTTATTTTGCGATAGTAGCAGTTCTTTTTGCTGACACACCCATGCAATTTAATTTCATTAAGATGTCTTGGCCTAAGTCTGATTGATATATTCAGGCTCGAGAGGACTTAAAAATGCCATGTTTACTTTTCTTAAAGATGAATTGTTCCTTTGAATTTTAGTCTTCCACGCAGGTGTCTTTCTTTCTTTTAAGAATATTTTTGTTTGCACTAATATATTTGATGATATTGTGTACCATTTTACATGAACTACTCATTATTTCTGCAATTTTGGTTTATTTTGTACCTTTTTTTGTAAAGGCCCGAAATAATGTTTTTCTTTTCAAGTGAGCAGTGGGGTCCTATTCCCAATTTCGTGTCCAATAACAATTTTAAAGGAAACAATTTTCTTACAATTGTAGCAAACAATATTTACCGGAAAAATTAGTACTAATCATCTTAACTAATGATTGAAATAGAACTGTGATATTTCGTCGTCCCTCGCAATAAAATGCATTTCGAGTGAAACATACCTATATATGTAGCAAAAAGGAACATAAACAAAGTTAACGGGACTCATTATCCGCTAACATTGGCATAAAAATATGCACGAATTTTGGTTAATACAATATAATATTTTAAGATATAACAATTCGTATAGAGGACACTACGTGTGCTATTTCTCTGTCCTGAGCTGCACATCCTTTCTTGAAATGAATGTTATTTTAATTTAGTTTTTATTAAATATATTTAAATAAAAGTAAAAACTACTTATTTTTTAATACAACAGATTTACACAGTAATGATAATATAATACTAAATAAAAATTGAAAAATAAAATTAAATATGTAACAATGAAATTAAGATGAAACAGACGAACTTAAACATTAAACACAAGAAAACCAGGTGATTTCTGCCCAGCAAAGTGCTTTAAATGTTTTTTTGTGGAGTTTCTTTAAAAGTGGAGTGTTGTCCTTCCACTGTGTACAGCTGGTTTGATGTGACATTCATCCCTGAAAAAGGTGTGTTTTTTGCCTAGTTAAAGCCCAGAGCAGAGCTGCAATGGCAGGATCTAGTGAACTGCTGCAACAACTACAACAATATGTTCTTTAACCAGTGCTTATTATTAAATTATTGTTTTCGAAAAAAAAGATATATCTATTGAGAATAATTAATTTATATTTCTCACATTACAAGCTTACACCAATTGTCTATAATTCCACATATTCAACTAATCAACTAATGTCAAAATCAAATGTTATCTTTAATTCTTTTTCAGCTCTGGAATTCAAAAGCAGTGGTTGTAGAAAAAGTGATAGGACTCTTAATCAGAGTTTTCTATTCTAATTCATATCCTGTGAATCGGCGAACGCGCACAGCGCAATGAGAAAACAACGCAGCTATCGCATTTCTCAACAACCAAAACTACAGTACACTCATCAAGAGAAATATAAAAGTAATTTACAAATATCTAAATTTCAAAAAAAGGGATTAAGAGTGAAGGGGGTTAAATTTCAACCGTATGAGAGTTAAAGGAAATATTTGAAAATTAAGTAAATATTAAAAGCATTTGATCCAGTGCCCGATAGATTTTCAACAACAGAATCTTTGAATTAACTATAACACAATTTGTTGAGAACGATTAAGATACTGCATAAAGTGCATAACGAACCCGATAAAAATTAATTGCAGAAATTGCAACCGTAATGATGAAACGTACGCGTGCGGATGAAATCCAATATGGCACGCGACCTGGCCCTGGGGGAGTGGGTGGAAGTGGCGGTGGAGGTGGCGGAGGTATAGGGGGAACCACCAATTCTGGTGGTAATACCGTTAATCTAGGCAATGTTGTTCCTGGTAGCCACGGTAGCACCGCTTTAAGTGTCGGATTATCGGGGGCTATCGCAAGCGGTTCTATTCCGCATCATCGACTCCTAACACCGCAACATGGCGGTGCACAGACGATCGCTTATTTGCCATCAACAACACCAGCGGCGACCAGCTTGAAGGGAACGGGGGGACTTGTAGATAGTAGTAACAGCGGAGTAGCAAGTCACGGCAGTGGAGGCAGCAGTATCAGTACAGTGCAGTTAACTGGTGGAACAGTTGTTACCTCATGTGGAGCAGTTGCCGGTACGGTCAATACAGGGGCTATTCCCACACAGGCTGTACAGTATTCAACTTGTGAGTAGACGATAAATTAAACATAGCATACAGTTAAAAAACATTTTTGCATTGGCTTGCTATTTCGATTTAGTAATCTGTATCTATTAAGATTCCTCAAAATTTACTTATTTTTCAAAGAGCTTTTGCAAAATTGTACATATTCTATTATTTCGAATGTCTACTAACTTGGTTTTTCTGTTTTTAGCCTACAATGTTTCCACCGTATCTTCCAGTGGTGGCAATTTGAAAACTACTTCAGATGGACCCGTTCAAATTCATGTATCGGGAGGAGCCGTTAGTAATGTTTCGAATTCTATATCTCAGCCAAATTCTTTGCGAACACGCACGATTAGCTCCTCTCAAAATATTTCTGTTAGCGGTGGGGGTACGCTGACAGCACCGCCAGCTTTGACAGTGCAACAAGCAGCACCGCAACCGCCAACAGCGATTCAACAAGGTCCTCCACAACCCGGCCAGCCAGGTGCTCCTCCTCGGCTTAAGGTGGAGGATGCCCTAAGTTACTTAGATCAAGTGAAATTTCAATATGCTGATCAGCCCCAAATCTACAATAATTTCTTGGACATAATGAAAGAATTCAAATCACACTGTATTGACACACCTGGAGTTATTCAGCGCGTTTCCACTCTTTTTAAGGGGCATACAGAACTAATTTACGGCTTCAACATGTTTTTACCAGCCGGCTATAAAATCGAAATACAATCAGATGAGTTGGGTGTTTCTGTTCCTGTCGTATCAATGCCATCAGCTTCGCCGAACAGTATACATGGTGGTCTTCAAAACGTCGCTGGCAGTGTCTCAAGTATTCAAACTCCACTAATCAGAGGCAGTGCTACGAATCAGACTGGAACTAGTAATGCTTCTAGTAATATTGAACACCACCAATTGCAGAGCAATACAAATACTACTGGTGGTGGTGCTGTTAATCTTATGACGCATGGTGGTGCGTCGTTATCACAAACAACAATACATGCATTACAGTCCACAACTTCCCAACCATCGCCAAGTGGACCAGCAATGGTTCAGCATGCACACGTTTCTGTATCACCCGCACCATCGACGGTGCCACAAATGCAGAATGTGACGGTGGCACCAGTTGCGGCAGCACACCTACCACAAAATTTTTCACGAGACCGAGATCGTAATATAGCGCAAACTATTGTTACAACTAATATAACCGGTGGCCCGTCCACAGTGAATACGCTCGGCGAACTTAATTCACAAGTTCCCGGCAGTGGTGGGAGTACTGGAGGGAGTAATGCGCATCACAATCTTCACCACATTTCACAGGCGCATCATTCAATACTAATGGGTGAGACAGTTGGTCAGCAAAATCAACCGGTCGAGTTCAATCATGCCATATCGTATGTTAATAAAATTAAGGTAAATTTATTTACATTTAAAATCGGCATTTAATTTTTTTTTGTCAAATGTACGAAATAGCGATTATATTAATATTCCTAAAATATTCTCCTTAAATTAATATAGTTTTATTTTGGCCTTTGCAGAGTCGCTTCCAGAATAAACCAGAGAAATATAAAAAATTCCTTGAAATTCTCCATACTTATCAAAAAGAACAGAAAGTAGTTAAAGAAGGTAGTCCCAACCAAGGGAAAACGTTAACTGAACAAGAAGTCTATACCCAAGTGGCAAAGTTATTTGGTCAAGATGAAGATTTACTGAGAGAGTTTGGCCAATTTCTTCCGGACGCTACAAATCACCAAGGCGCCCAATATATGTCTAAATCACACAACGACAAACGCTCTAACGTTGGCACAGTTAGTGGACCTTTGAGCAGCGGTGCTAGTGGTGCTGTAGGAAGTGGAAGCGGCAGTAGTCATCACATGCCTATGCCGGCAGCCTCAGGCTCTCCGCTACATCTCAACAGCGGCGCTACATTATCGCAGATCGGTAGCAGCACTCATGCCACCGCTTTGGGTAATTTATCGGCCGTTAATACTAGTGTGAGCATTAAATCGTATAACAATGCACAGCAACAATCGCAAAACCATATAATTAACACGAGCTCAGTAAGCGGTCGTGGCGGAGAGTTAGTCTATGACAAAGATTATCCGCACCATGTAACTCTTCACCCTACTGGCAGTGCTCTTCATATGAAGGTAATACATGATGGCTCTGTAGGCAGCGGTGGTGTACATCACGATTTAAATGCTGCAACAACAAGTATACGTAGTTATGAGAAAGACACACATCGTAGCAATCACCATGCGCTAAGTGGGCTGAAATATCCGCACGCTCCAGGAACCAACATTGGTGGGGTTTCCGGTCACTCTTCTAAGAAGTCGCCAAGTTACAATTCGGGTATGGCCTCGTCGCTGGGCGGCAGTGGCAATACTGCGTTGAGTAGTGGCGGCATGGATCGCTCCGCTATTGGTATGAACTATCCACAACAAGTAATTGGTGGCTCACATCATCACTTATCGGCAACGCGGCGTCCAGCAATTGATGATGGCGGTAGTGGTAGTGGGGGTGGAAGTCTCGGTAGTGGGCCACCTCCGGCTAAAAAGCACAAAGCTATTTGTAAGGACATTTCATTTGCGGAAGCTTCTAGAAAGTGTACGATCTCCGATGCTGCGTTTTTCGATAAGGTGCGCAAAGCACTACGAAACCCCGATGTATATGACAACTTTTTGCGTTGTCTGACTGTTTTCAATCATGAGATAATTTCAAAGACTGAATTGCTACAATTGGTATCGCCATTCTTGAGTAGGTTCCCTGATCTACTAAACGGATTTACCAAGTTTCTGGGGCAACCAATATCACAAATGGCTTCGAGCGGAGCTGGGGGCAGTAGTTCCGGCATTTTCGGCTTGGAGGAAATACCCATGCAGGCGGCACATAGGCAAAACAATAATCTAAGCAATTCAGCACCAATAAACGATCGCCAAGGTAATCACCAAGGCGGTGAATTGGCACAAGATATCGATTTAACATCATGTAAAAGACTTGGTGCGTCCTACTGTGCGTTGCCCCAATCGACTGTACCAAAAAAATGTTCCGGTCGAACAGCGTTATGCCGTGAAGTACTAAATGACAAGTGGGTTTCATTCCCAACTTGGGCTAGTGAGGATTCCACTTTTGTGACCTCACGGAAAACACAGTTTGAGGAGACGATTTACAGGTGGGGTTACTTAAAATATTTTTTAACCTACATATATTGAGTATTATTCATCATAGTTTGTTCATGAAAATCATGTTTGTTCATTGTGTCTAATGGTGATATACTATTACACATTTCCATTACCACTTTCACTATTTTAAACACAACGAACTCATAACTATGTCAACAAAAAAATAAAATTTTAACCAAAAGGAACATTCACAGAACGGAAGATGAACGCTTCGAACTGGATGTAGTGATTGAAACCAACAGTGCTACAATTCGTGTGCTCGAGGGTGTGCAGAAAAGAATGTCTCGCATGCCGCCAGAGGACTTGGGCCGGTTTTATTTAGACGACTATTTGGGTGGCACTTCGCAGACGATACACCAACGGGCTATACATCGCATATACGGCGACAAAGCAGGCGAAATAATTCAAGGCTTAAAGAAGAACCCATCTGTAGCAGTGCCAATAGTACTAAAGCGTTTGAAAGTTAAAGAGGAGGAATGGCGAGATGCTCAAAAGGTTAGTTTTAATATGATATATACATAAGGACGTATGATTATGTTCGAAAAACATAGGATGCACATTATTAAAAATTGTTTAATATTTTTCAGGCCTTCAATAAGGTGTGGCGCGAACAAAATGAAAAGTATTACTTAAAGTCTCTTGATCATCAAGCTATCAATTTCAAGCCAAACGATATGAAGGCATTGCGCTCCAAAAATCTTTTTAATGAAATAGAAACTTTGTACGATGAGGTAAGTGTCCCTAGTTGACCGCTGTGCTTTGTATTTATGTGTTTTCAAAACTAGTTAAACAATACATAATGAAATTCATATTACCTATTATTTAGCGCCATGATCAAGATGATGAGAATGGGGAACCCGTCACTGGGCCACATCTCGTGTTGCCATATAACGATAAAACTATACTTGATGATGCTGCCAATTTGTTGATTCATCATGTAAAGCGTCAGACAGGTATACAGAAGCAGGAAAAGACTAAAATAAAACATATATTAAGGCAATTCGTGCCTGATCTATTTTTCTCGGCACGCCAGCCGCTAAGCGACGATGAGCGCGAGGAAGGTGAGTACATCTACTCAAGCTAATATTTTATATATCATATATTTGGAAAAAAGTTGGTTAAGTTGCATTGCATTGTTACCCTTGTCTCACTATTTAATTCCACGCTTTTCCATGCTTCATGTTTTAACTGTAAATTGTTTCCATTTTCAATAGATGACAACGAAAAGACGGATGCAGATTCCATCGTACTAAGTAGCAGAGGCGAAATTCATGCTGGCAGCTGTGGTAAGGGCAGTGGTAGTAAAATAGTAAGTGGGAACACATCTGCTCTGCCTAACACCGACATATCATGTGGCACTGCGGGCTCTAAATCCGATGGCACTGAACCTCTTGATAAAAATTCACCAACAACGACGGCAGCAAGTGGCAATTTCTTTGAAAATCACAAAACTACTGAACCAAATGTGATATCATCAAGTAACAACAATACTACCATACCCAATACTAGTGGTGATGGCAACAATTCCACTATATCTATGTCTACAACGTTGACCCCGGGCGAAAAATCCTCTTCTCCAAAGGATTCCAACTTGGCGCTTACTAAGGGGCAAATAATCAATAATACTGCCACTGAAGAAGCCAATAACACCGGGAGAACAACATCAGACTCCGTAATAAATGTCAACTCGGCAGTAGTCTCCGCCACAACAATACTAACATCAGCAGCGGCGACGTCTGAAAATGCAAGTAATAGTGCTAGTGGTGCCATTTCGGGAGACAAAAGTTCAATTGCACATAAATGTGATACTGCGGGAGTTGCGGCGTCGTCTAACGCCACAACACCGACAGGGTTAAAAGGAAATACAACGAAAGAGTCAAGTGAGAAAATCAGCTACAATGCTACTGATACCATAATAACGAGCACAAATGTAACATCCGCAAGCGCAACTATCGCATCACAGGGTCAATCCAGCGGTAGTAATTCTGTTGATATACAAATTAAGGAAGAAGTGCAGGATATGGATGTGGATATAGTATTGCCGCCCCATGCGATCAGCAAGCATTTGGTAAGTATTTCGTTGCTTACAGAGCGGTTATCAATTGTTCTCACTCCCCACTTCGAAGTTCCACAGGGGATGCCGATACTGGAACGACCCGGGGGATTTTTATGCTGTTACACAACAACACATTTAATAGATATAGTTAGATTATACAGCCTAGTGTGAATTTCAACACCTTTTAACTTGAACTATTTTAATAATTCAATCAATAATTATTTTTACTTCAGGACGAAGCGTACACACTATTCTTTGCCAATAACAATTGGTATTTATTCTTGCGTCTTCATGCCATTCTGTGTGAACGTTTGCGAACAATGTACCAACGAGCGCGATTACTGGTTGCTGAAGAGGAACGTCAGCGCTCTAAACGTCGCGAGAGTACAGCGACAGCACTAAGACTGAAACAGAAATCCGAAATACAAGTCGAGGACTATTACCCAACATTCCTGGAAATGCTCAAGAATGTACTGGATGGCAATATGGATTCTAATACATTCGAAGATTCGATGCGTGAGATGTTCGGTATCTACGCGTACATATCCTTTACGCTTGATAAGGTGGGTATTCATTACTTATGGATATAAAAAATCCATTTGAATTGCGCTTATGATAGTATAAGTTTGAAAATGAGTGCTTATGAAAAATTTGATTTGCAGGTGGTTTCGAATGCTGTGCGTCAGCTACAAAACTGTGTCACTGAACGTGGTGCACTTGAGTGCGTTGAACTGTACCACAATGAACAACGACGGGGCGGTGCAGGTGGTTATTGTCGCGAAGCGTCTAAGAATTATGCCAACGAATTAGCGTACCAACGCAAGGCCGAGGCCAGTCTGCATGAAGAAAACTGCTTCAAAGTTTATATTGTAAGTTTGTTTATTAATATAGAATCAGTTTTAACGTAATTCCTATGCATAAACTCTTATAATACGTATGTTTGTTTTATTTTTTCAGTACAAAATTGACTGCCGTGTTACAATCGAGTTGCTTGACACTGAAGTGGAAGAAGCTGAAAAGCCTGTAAATAAAGTAAAATCGTGGAGTAAATATGTTGATCGTCTGGCCAATCCAGCGGGGAATGGCAATTTGGGCCAAAATACGATGGGCTCTTCGAATTTAGCTAGCTCCGGTGTTGGCGGTAGTACGGCGAGTAATGCCAACAGCATGAGTATGCTAAGTAATGCGGTGAATCTAAATGCGACAGGTTTGCCAACAATGCCAAGCAGTGGTGTTTTGGACGCTAACGGTAGCGAAATGAAGCTGGAACGCATGGATGATGACTCACTGGTGAGTAAAGAATTTTATATTCGATCTACCTTCATTTTAAATGGAAATCTATGTGTGTGTGTTATTTTAATTTAATTAAGTTATACTTTTCACGAGTTCAGTGATGACGTTTTCTTTTCGCGAAAAAATCCAATCTCAAATTATTTTTTTTGTTTTTGCTGCCCTTAAACAATCAAAAAAAAAGAATTCATTACATCTAAAATTTTTTCAAATCGGTTTTACACATGCATAATTAATATATAATACAATAATAAATTTCTTCGAGGAAATAAAACGCCACTTTTGATTTAATTTCGAAAATTTTATATGCATATATGACAATGTAATTTTTGTTAATATGTAGAGTGAAATGGGAGGCGGGTAGGAGAGAAGTGAATTAACAACGAAATACGCTGGTGCTAGTGTCTGATTTTTTAATTTGACACTTTGTTAGCAGTCCGAATATGGCATGTCGCATATAGTATTTTGATTTCCTTTCCATTGCATGCATACAGTGTGATTCACAAAAACGGGTATGAATTGAATACAGAGCAGAGGATATTTTAAGAGATATTGTATTTTTCTAAAATGTGTTTAGTTACGCTTCTAACTTGCGTCTAGTACTTTGTTTAGTTGCACGCCCTGTCCCGTTGACAGTCAATGATCTCCACGCATACGGAACGTTCCGAATTTATATTCAACGGCTTCAAAGGCCTGCAAGCCATGCCACACCAGCAGGAATCTCCAAAAATATTTTTACAAAACAATGTTTGCAACTGGTGCTCTAACGGTTTCTTTTATTATTTAAAGTTCAAATCCAGTTAAATGTTCCTCAATACAAATGCTTAAGAAAACAAGTATTCATTAAAAATAATAGCTTAACATTAATTCCATACCATTGCTGGGTGCGATAATTTTTCTTACAATTCAATTTTTTTTGTTTTTTTGCAAGTTTGGTTAACTTTTACCACCTAATCCATATCTCAGACAATCACTTAAGGTTCCGTAGAAGATAATATATATTATTTTCCAATCCTTTCATCAGATTCAGTTCTCAACAAACGTCACTAAAGTTGCTATAATTTGCTGCACTTTTAGAGAATTACCGTTAACCATCTGTATACAGCGTTGCTCTCAAAAAATTGATTAGGTATATACGCTCTTGTGTAACGCACTGTACATAATACACGCATGCACTGTCAACATTTCCACAACCAAAAGTTCTTTTGAGTTACGCTAGCACGTTTGTCATTTTAATGTAAACATTAAAAAATCGAATTCAAACCAGAACTCCGATTATCTAATGGTAAAACATTAGTATTTCCTTACCTTCTTTCTTACCTCCTCGTAAGCACTTTCGATTGAATGTTAGCGCCAATGTAATTTTTAACAAACCTTTTATTTTATCTGTAAATACTTATATACACACATTTTTGAAACAATCGGGAAGGTAATTCACTGTAACTCACTTTCGATTGAGTTTCATTGAAATTGTGTGGCAATTGCATTGAAATTCACTCGATGGTGCATTATGTACAGAACCTGTCCGAAAATATTTGCGAGATGGTAGTTGTTTTGTCACTTTTGGGTTTCATTGCTGCATCCGCTTGAATTGAATGTAGTGTATTGATGTAAAATCATTTATTTTTGTTTTTGTTTCACATAATTTTGAGCAATGGTTCGCCTTAAAGTACAACTCTGTTCAATTTAGAAAACGTATAAGTCGCCTCAAATCACTAATTAATGCTTTTTTGCATTTCTTCTCATTTTTTCAATTTTTTCGTACCAGGTCAAATCTCCCAACAAGGCTTAAAAATGAACAAAAACTAACTGATAAATGTTGTAAAGTTAGTTGACCCGATTCTAACATTTTCATAACTATTGCACAAAAAAAAAAAAAACACTGCAGAATGTTAAAGTCAAACGGAAGTGATATACATATTTATAAATCAATGCTAATTGTTTTCCCCCAACAAACACTGAGAACACACATGCACTTATTCATATTGTATTTAACATAGTAAATATGCTGAAAATTAAAAACAAACAAAAAAAAAACAAAAAAACATTAGCAGCACTTCAGAAATCAAGTAATGTCATATTTTGTAATCTATTTGGCGTTTTAATTGTTTTTCACACCACTTAATTATTTTTGTTGTTCCGTATTTGAAGTCTACTTTTTGTGTTCAATTATTTTCATTGCAAAATAAATAAAATACTGGCACCCATGTTATCGTGAACGACCGTTAAATGTTAATTTTTTAAGAATTTTTTTTTTAAATTAACGTGTTTAACCCTAACGGGATAGTCGTCGACGTTTCGATGTCATAGTGGAGTTTCTTTTCTTTCCTGTCAAAGTTTATTGTTATTAAAAGTGATGCGGCAAACTTCTATGATAATTTTTCTTTGAAAAAATCTAAAATATAAAGGGCTACATCAATAATGATTACTTTTAAATATGTGAAATAACGTTGCCCGTTAAGGGTTAAAAAGAGAGTACATTCGGTTCATAATTAAATAGTCGACGATAGAACTTTTACACTTGACTTTATATTTGGAAAATTTATAAAAATTACCGAATTTCGCAAAATTCATAACTATCTACGACTGAGTAGGGGAGGAGTGTACTTGAGCTATTAAAAAAAAAACGTAGCCTATGGCAACTTTCGAACTCCTTTTCCATACGAACAAATGTTAGTTCATATTATTGCTAAAGTAGATTTCACTTATGCACTGTTGGTTAATAGCTAATAGCCAAATGGATAAATACGAGCAAAGCATAACATGCTACATATTATAGCGTTTGCTTCTTCAATGAGGTACCTCTTTTTACACTGTAAAATTTTTCAAATCACGTCTAGTTTTTTGCTACTGAAAATAGCATTAACATTATTGAATATTAATACGCTTTGTGAATATGCACAAGAATGATTCAAATTCGTTATATCCCCTTACATATGGCCTGGTAAGTCTGTATGTAAATTATGCTCAATTCAGAGCCTCGACGCATATACAGCTGTGGACCAGCAACATTTTGACTAGTTCTGGTTATTTTTCTTTTCTCTTTTACTTATTCAATGTTTATCTTTCTTCTTTTTTTATAAAAGTCTTGCTCAAATAAGAAATACCACTACCATATAAATCCACATTTTGAACTTTTTACAAAAATTATAAATATTCACTAAAATTTTAATCCTTTGTATTTAGAATTTTTAGAAGAAATTCGCAACAAACTTGAGGTACCCTTTAAATTTTAGTAAAGTGCAGTGTAAATTTGAAATGGCGCAAAATTTTCATAATTTTTTCTCCATTTAATAAAAAAACAAAAAAAACGAAATCGTGCATTCGTTCTTTCTCTTCTTCTAGATTGGCGCGATAACCGCTTACGCGATTTTGGCCGTGTTTGATAAAGCGCACCAGTCGGTTTTTTTCTCATGCTAACCATGCTAACCAGCCAGTTAGACACATCAAGTCCTTCTCCACTTGATCTGTCTAACGCAGAGGAGACCTTTCTCTTCCACTGCTACCACTAGTTGGAACCGCTTTGAATACTTTCAAAGCCGTAACGTTTGTATCCATTCGGACGGCATGATCCACCCAACGTAGCCACTGGATCTTCATTCGCTGAGCTATGTCTATGTCGTGAAGCTCATACAGCTCATTGTTCCATAGCCTGCGATACTCGCCGTCACCAACGTGCAAAAGTCCAAAATTCTTGCTCAGAATCTTTCTTTCACACACTCCAAGTGACGCCTAATCGGATACGTTAGGACGGGCATGATGATAGCCTTTTGAAGTGTTAGTTTTGTTCGTCGAGAGAGGACTTTACTACTTAATCGAAAGTAGTACTTGTTGGCAAAAGAGATTCTCTATAGGATTTCAAAGCTGACATTGTTATGGATGTTAATGCTGGTTCCTCTTACCACCTCGAAATCATAATTGTTAACAGTGACGTAGGTGTCGACACGCGAGTGTGCCGACTGTTTGCTTGCTCGACCAGACCCATTTGCTTTGCATCTTTATCCAGTTTGGAGCAAATGCACATGACCGTCAGCAAAATAAAATTGTCAATAATCAAAGCGATATTTTAGCTACTTGTAGTCAAACTACATACTCAAAATTTTTTAAAAGTTCTGATTAACAAGTGAAATTTAGTTGAAAATCGGATGAGTGTTTAATAATTTTGCATAAAGTCTGTAAAACTTACATTTTCATGGAATTGCTTAGATTTACTTTTGTAAATAATAAAAAAAATATTAAAAAAACAAAATAAAAAAGCCAAGTGTACTCTCTAAATAAAGGCAGTTTGAAAGAAAATGATTAGGAGAAACTTTGAGAAAAGAAGATCCTATTCAACTTACTATTGCAAAATTAAAAAAAAAATAATCTAATCGAATCCTTTAATTTTTTGGCTTCAAATTATTGGACGACCGGGAATAGAAATAAAAGAAATTTTATCATTGTTTTTTTTTTTTTTTTTTTTTTCCAAACTGTGCGGCGTTAGTGCGCTTCTGATTTCGAATCAATCTTTTATATATTATTTTTTAGTGATGTTTGTGGAAGGTGTCTTATTACTTTTGCTCTTTTTCAAGATTGACACGCATATATTTATTATTTTTCGCTCATTATGTTGACACTATCAAATAAATCTTGTAAATATATGCTGATCGGATGTACATAAGTTAGCTTAAGATCACTTACTCTAAGATGCGAGTATATACATTTGCGGTCCAAATATTAGTAGGATTGAATATACACATAGTTACGAAACCACCAAACTTTTTTAACCAGTTGTTAACTATAAATGTAATTTTTTTTTAATTTTCTTGTATAGAATATTAATTTACAAGATTTCAAAATATGTAGATACTAAATGTTCATATATACACTTTTAACGTCGTAAACTACATTCATAATTTAATAGCATTTATTAAACACAAAAGCAATCGGAAACTAGTTGAATAGTTTTGAAATGTAGATAATCTTAAAGTTATTGTGGCCATGCCAAACAGAAATTAATATTGGGCGAATAAATATATGCGATTGTTTTTATAAGTAAACGCGGATATTTCTTTTCTCTCAATTTGGTGTTGGGGCAAATGGTATTCTGTTATGCACATATTATTTGGAAACATAAAAGTAGGGCTTGACAATAGTTTTAATACATTGTCTTCAGAAAAAAAACGCATTTACTAACTCATGCACGCATCGGCTGCTTGCTAAACTGAAATTCATTGCAAGGTAAGTGTACGACTTGGGCAAAAATGAATAACCAGAATCTGTCGGTTCATTTGAAAAGCATAAGTATAATTTGTGATGTGTTGTTGTAATGGAAAGTGAGGGACTGATACTAATCGCCGCCACTGTCGTCATCGTAAATTGTGTGCGCGTACACTTGATGATGCCCTTATTTTCTATTTTCTTTCATTTGTGTCTTCCTTAGTTGCTGCTTTCGTTTTATTTTGTTGTAATCATATCTCTGTGTGGAATTTTCGTTTTGAAACTGTATTCCTTTGTTTTTATGTAATGCAATAAAGAAATTGAATTTTTAGATCGAGATGAGGCGCTTTTCATCAAGTTATTGGTGTAAATAGATCTTATGAGTGCGCATAGATAGGTTGGAATTTTAAATGGTTTTTTTTGTTAAAACATACATATTCACACAATTCCTATAATTAGCTTGTTTCGTTGTTTATGGTGGTTATTGCTTTTGGTTCGAGAGTTGAGGGAAAGAGCATCAAATTAATTTAGAAATGGGTTTTTGTATTGTTTTTTTTTTTTTCGTTTTTATAAACAACAGCCAACTCGAAATCGTACTATGTTTTGATAATCGCTTTTGTTTTGTATTTGGATGCACTATTTTTTTGAATGTATTTATGTATGTACACTTGTGTACATAACAACAGTAGTTTTTCTAAGTCATTTAGAATGCAAGTGCTAAACAAAACTTGTACAAAAAGAATCTCATTTGACCTGGTACTTATTAATTTTTACGGTTCCTGTCCGTCTCGAACATGGTGTCGTTCATTCTTTTTTCTTTCACCTGGGAACAATAAATATGTTGAATTTTTTTAACTTCGTGAAGTACTCTTGATAGATTTTGATTTTAAGTTAAAATTATTGCTTACATTTAAGTTGTTTGCATGCGAACTAAAAAAAACTATGCTGATTCTTGCCAGAGCCACAAAAAGCACTAATAACTTTTTTTTTACTTTACTTTTACTTTGTGTTTATAGGACCCGCAGATCACGCGCAAAGCACGTTTCCTTAAACGCAACAAACGCATGGCTTGTCTACGTACCGAACAGCAAACGCGTTTGCAGCAATTAAAAGTGGCTTCAACAGCCAATGCCAATGCCAATGCAGCACCTGTATCAATATCGAACTCTTCCGTCGATGCGCTGCGATCCAGTGTTGGTAGCGGCGCCGTCGTCGCATCACCAGATAGCGCCTCATTAGCGGCCAATGTAAACAACAATACTTCGACAGCTAGTGGAGATCCGCTGTGGAACTGGAGCAAGCGGCCGCTAGAGCGTGTTGGCAGCATTGTGATGGGTAGTGGCGCTGAGAAATACTTTGTCAATGATCGCGACGAAATCAAGTTCAACGCATCCGGACGACAAGTAATCACAATTAATAAGAATCTCCAATTGTTCAAGTGGGACTCTGTTCGTCGTGCGAAAATTGTGAGTAGTTAGTTGTATTAGTTGTATGCTAAAGTCAATTTACGTTGTTTAATTGTCTTTCAACTCAATTGATGTATTTATTTTTCTTCCCTCTTTTCCAGTCACATTCTGTTGTAACGCAACGCAAACATAAACAGTTCCAACGTTTTACACAAAAGTGGTTGGCAGAGCACGTAAGCGATCAGATGCAACAGCAATGCACCGATTGGCTGATAGGCAAGACCGTGCCGAATAGCAATGGTGTGAATTGGGCTTTGAAAACCAAAGTAATACCGCAGAACGATGTGAAACGTACACCGTATCGAGTTTATAACCGTTACAAAGTGACTTCCAGTGGTAGTGGTGGGGGCAATTGTGCTGCTGGTGGCGGCGGTAGTAGTAGCAACGTGCCGGTAGCGAATGCTATTCCAACAACAGTCGCAACTATTGCTTCGCATTGCAATAGTAGCACACAGCCGTCCTCTAACGTCTCTTCACCCGCTACAACATTAGCCCCCGCAAGCACAATTCTTGTCGGACATAGTAGTTCAAATGCCCCTGCGGTTACGACGCTCACTCTTACATCCACAACGGAGTCATCTAAATTGCCTACTAGCAGCATCAGCAACACAGGCAACAGTAATAACAACAACAACAGACATTTAGAAAGTTGAATTTGACAGAAGTATGCTAGCTTTAAGCAACAGCGTCGACGTTTGGGTGGACGCGCACATCTTGATTAATCAAAAACAAAGAGGCGTGTGATAAACATGTGCAAATGATTATGTAACATAAGCAGCTAAACAAAATGAGAAAACATGGGATTCTGCTGCCGCACAACACCAGCAGACAATTGGTGTCCTGTTGTATATACTTTTTAGTAAACAGTTTAGAACTATTTGAACAATCGTTTAATATTTGCAGTTAAACATGAGTTTATTAGGCATTAAGGCGTAATATTTTAGACGCATAGGTTTTTTTTTTTTTTGTTTTTTGCCTACTAATTGAATGAGCGAAAAATATAAATGGAGAGTGAAATGAATGTGAATAAGAGTAATTAGTTTTCTTTATTACTCCACTCTTCCACTCTCGGTAGAGCGTTTGCATAATATAATATAATAATAAGCTTATCTTCGTAAATTGCATAAGTTTCATTTGCAGAAATTTTACTCTGCCTTAGATTTAAACGTACGAAATAAATGAAAGAGCAGCTCCTATTATTAATTTGTTTCATAAATTTTTGTATTGTAAGCAGTTTATTGAATGGAAGGTGTATTATATATAACGCTCGCATAAATACGAATAACTTTTTGACTTAGTCGTATGTATATATAACAAAAGTAGGTAATTGGTTTTTTTAACAAAACTATATTATATATTATAATTTATAAATTAAATTATAGTTGTCAAATCAGTGCATTAATCCATTTATGTTTAATGTTGAACAATACATTAATATCAGTGATATGCGCATATTAACATTAAGTCCGTAAGTATATTTTGTACACCTAAGAATGATGGTATACTTTTTATGTTTGCTTGTAAATAGCAGCAATTGAGTAAAACAATAATACCATAACTCGGAAAGGAAACTAAGTTACATGATAAGGATATGCTGGAGTTTGTAAAATGTAATTTAAAAATAGGCATTTTCCTAGATGTATTGATTTTTATTTAAGAGTTATTGTGAATAAAATTATTTTGTATTGAAAAACGGATTAATTGGAAAGCACACAGAATAAAAGAGAAAAACAAAAAAACATAGGAATCTAATTGCGTTAAGTTGAATGCAAAATGGAAATAAGAAACAAGATTAAAAATAAATGCCTACATTTTAATCATTTGAGTATAATAATACAAAAAGAAAAGTGTTTTACTTTACTATGTAGAAGGCAGTGACAACTGAACAGGAATTTCATGGCAGTCGGTTCTAAGTTACCAGTACGACCCGGATTTTTATCCAACCAATCACTTTCACCTCAGCAAATATATTAATGCGGACCGTTTATGCTGGTACAACAACACCAACGACTGAAAAGGGTGTATGATGCGGGATTTTCAATAGAGCTCTCAATTGTGTTTAACTTAAAGTTGAACATCGTTTTAATACTCATTATTTTACTACATAGCTGGCAGAATGTCTAAGTATATCCATTTGATTATGGGTGGGTTTGCCATACACAATAATTGCAGCAATCCTTGATCCTCTGCTGATTAGCTGCCGCAATGTTGCAAAGGATATTACGCACCGAACGTGTTGTTTAAAAATATGGAATGACGATGCTTTTCTTAATTTTTTATTGCATTTGGTGTCAGTGCACTCCTTACCACTACAGGTCATTTTATTATTTTTATTCTTTTGCATACGAACATACATGCACATGCGGTATACCCCACGTTCATATGGAAAAAGCAATTTTTTTAAACTAATACTATGGTAACAGATACTCAATTGTATGTCGTTTTTATTTCAAAGATTAATATAACAAATATAAATAATAATTCACGAATCTTTTAAAATTTCACCTAGTGACAATAGGAACTAAAAAGAAGTATTTTTGTGGTCATTAAAGTAGGTCCGAATTAGAAATAGATACGATACAAAAATAACTTAGTGATTTTATTAAAACTGCTCTTTAAATTATAGAAGTTTAATCAATAAGCACTGTTTCCACCATGACTTTTTGTATACGATTTGGCATAGAATTGATAATCCCACAAAAGGCTTCTGTGATCGTAGAACACCGTTGCCATAAATCTTTCTTTTCATGAAAGCCATTATTTTGTGAAAGCCATTCACGCACTAACATTGAGTAGTGTTTTGGATAATTACGTTGCATAAAAAGCCACCGAAGGGACATAATGTCCTCAGCAAATGGTAGCATCACTTCTTGAGGCATGTCCGTGGAAATAAATTAGTTAGTTTGTTTAACAGTAATATAAGCCCAGCCAGTGTAGGGCATATCACCGGTCGTCTTCGTCTAGCTCATCTAAAGTTAGGCCCAGGAAACATGCTGGTTCGACGGGTTGGGTCCAGAGGGAGAGGGGTGTTAGATGAGTGGGTTTAATAGGGCATGTGAAAGGTGGTTAGTGCATTAAGAAGGTGCTCATGCTCATGCTTTTGCAAGTTTTCTTCAACTGCTTTGGATTTTGTTAAAGTCTGTTCGGTTAGAAGGTTAAATCATATCGCCGCAGCTCCCCTGTAGATGGCTTGCGCTAGAGGAACACTTTTGGGTGACATGGGCTTATTTTCATGAATCATCTGTTCCATGATATTAGTGGCCAGTGAATGTCGTGATGACGAAACTCTCAAACTGCTTCTATAAATCCAAGAGATGGAAAAATGCAGATTAAAAGGACTCCTTTTCAGACTATGCGCAGCAAAAATTTGTAAGAGGGTTGCATTATATTTTTGGTCTTGAGCACTTCTAGTGTTGAACCAAAATTCGACATAATCTACAATAAACGCACTCAACACGATGGAACGATGAAACGCAAACTCAAATGGAATAAAATAATGAACATTTATGTGCGACCATTTTTCCCAATTTTCGATGGATTAACAAGATAAGAATGTATTGATGAACTAAAATCACTATATACATATGGCGAGCAAGCAACATCCTTTAGCATCGTAAAAAAACGGGTACAATGAATATTTTCGTGGTTGTTGTTGTTGTTGTTGTAGCAGTATCTGTGCCGTGCCAATGTAGTGTAATTACCGGTCGTCTTCGTCTAGCTCATCTAACGGTAGGCCCAGGAAACTGGCTTTTTCGACGGGTTTGGTCCACAGGGAGAGAGGTGTTAGATGAGTGGGTTTGATGGGGTTAGTGTCGTGCGGGGTGACTTCACATGCTGGACATATGTTTAGTATGTCGAAGTAGGAGTTTAACCTGCTACTATATCCAGAACGTAATTGTGCCAAGGTTATGCGGGACTCTCGGGGAAGCTGGAGCTCTTCGTCTGTAATAGGTGGTGGTTGGACTCCGATAACGGCATTCGGAGGTAGGGAACTTAAGAAGGTGGTAAGGGTCTCCCGATGAATGTCGTTAATGGCCTGTCTGTACACTGTCTGATCCTGGAGTGGTCTGTCTGTTTTGTCCTGGATCTCGTCCACGTAGTTGAGGAAGTGTCTCCTGATGTGCCTGGGAGGTGGCTCAGGCTCGAGCAGGTGTCTGCATGGGTGAGGCCTACGGTGACACCCTAGCAGAAACTGCTTGCCGAGCATTTTGTTGTGCTCCTTAACAGGGAGCATGTGAGCCTCGTCATGCAGGTGTTGAATTGGGGGCATCAGGGGGCGACAGCAACATTTCTTTGTCTTTGCCCCAAGTGCTGCCGGCGAGCGACTTGAGGACCTTGTTGCGATTCTGTACTCTCGTTGCAATAGCGGTTGTGTGCGCTGAGAAGGAGAGCAAGCTGTCAAAGGTGACTCCCAAAATTCTGGGGTTATTAACCGTCGGTATTGGGGTATCATCGACGTGTACCTGAAGTTGCAGCTTGACCTCCTTTGTCCAGGTGGTAAAAAGGGTCGCCGTGAATTTAGTGGGAGAAAGTTTTAAGTTTCTCGCAGTGAAGAAGCGAGAAAGGCGGGCGAGGTAGTCGTTTACTTTGGAGTATAGGCCATCAATGTCATTGCCCGACGCCATTATCGTGCAGTCGTCGGCGTATGAGACCAGTGAGACTCCCTATGGTGGCTGGGGGAGTTTCGAAATATAGAAATTAAAAAGCAAGGGTGAAAGGACACCACCCTGCGGTACTCCTTGCTTTATTTTTCTCTGTTTTGAAGTTTGGTCTCGAAATATCACCGACGAGTGACGACCACTCAGGTAGTTCGCGGTCCACCTCTTCAGCCCTGGCGGGAGTGTCGACTGCAAAATGTCATCTAGTAGCGTGGCGTAGCTGACTGTATCGAAAGCCTTTTGTAGGTCCAACGCTACCAGGACAGTCATCTCGCAGGGGCGGTTTTGGTTTAGTCTACGGTTTACCTGGGTGTTTATGACGGTGAGTGCCGTGGTGGTGCTGTGCACTCTATGAAAACCATGCTGGTGTGGGGCTAGAGTCAGGTGTTCTGTGAGGAGTGGGAGTAGAAGGGCTTCAAGGGTCTTCACTACTGGGGAAAGGAGAGTTATCGGACGATAAGACTCCCCTTGGTTGGCGAGTTTCCCAGGCTTCAGTAGTGGGACCACTCTCCCTAATTTCCGCTTACCAGGAATGATGAGAGTGGCCATGGACAGGTTGAAGACCTTAGTGAGGTATTCTACTCCCAATGGACCCAGCTTTTTCAACATCAGCATGTTTAGTCCGTCGGGGCCAATGGCTTTTGATGGTTTCATGTGTTTGATGGCCCCCTGAACCTCGTCGCTGGTGAAAGTAAGCGGTGCACTGTTGTATGGCAGTTTGTGCAACCGTCTGGTGGCACAACGTTTGGATCTGTCGACCGGAGGATGCAGTATAAATTGCCGGCTATCTCGCGCATCTCTTCGGGTCCGACGAAGTTCGGCCGTTGAAGGTGATATCCACCTTGTCGTTGTGCTTCGTCGGGTTCGACAGGCACCTTACGGTGGACCAAAGCTTGTTCACACCAGAGGTGAAGTTACAGGACTTCAGATGATCTACCCATTTGGTCCACTTATGTTGGTTGACCAGTTGCCGGATCTCCGAATTGAGATTCTTTATTCGAGGATCCCCGGGATCGGCCTGGCGTAGGCGGTCACGCTCGTTCGCCATAACGGCTGCTTCGGCTGGGAAATTGGGACGTAATTCCCGGATCCGTCCAGCAGGTATGAAGCGAGCCGCGGCGGCTGTGATCGCCTTGGGGAATGCGCGTTCGCCTGGGCGGTTGCGGGTGCAGAGCTCTGCAGCAGGGGGCAACGTAGCCGCGTGTCCACTCACGGGAGTGGAGCAACACGTGGCCACATACCTTGTGGACCACTCCCTGTGTGTCTTAAGGCCTGAGCAGGTCTTAAGATGGCACCACCCGTTGCACTGGTTAAACCTAACCGAGGTGGAGTTCGGGTGAAGCCGTTTGTGGCAAGTGCAGCAGTAGAATACCTCTGGCCCGGGGTTGGTTCGACGCCAGCAAACTAGCTGCAATGAGTTGCTCCTGTGACGAAAGATTGGGGGTAAAATACGGTACACTAGACAGGGCTAGTATACTGGGGCGGCAGCCCTTGGTCGGGAAAACCCCGAGTCATTCCTTTAACGTAGAACCGGCTGCCATGGAAATGAATATTTTCGTGGTCGCTGGTCACGCTGGTATGACGAGGCTCCAAGGTTACACTTTTGGTCGCAATTGTTGTTGTTGTTGTTTTAACAGTAATAGAAGCCCCGTCAGTGTAGGGTATATCACCGGTCGTCTTCGTCTAGCTGATCTAAAGGTAGGCCCAGGAAATAAGCTGTTTCGACGGGTTGGGTCCAGTGGGAGAGGGGTGTTAGATGTGTAGGTTTAAGGGGCCATGGGAAGATGTGGTTAGTGTCGTGCGGAGTATCTTCATATGCCGGACATATGTTTGGTATGTTGCGGTCAATTCTGGTTAAGTAGAAGTTTAACCTGCTACAATATCCAGAACGTAATTGTGCCAGTGTTACACGTGTCTCACGGGGAAGCTGGAGCTCTTCATCTGCAATAGGTGGTGGTTGGTCTCCGATTACGGCATTCACAGGGCGGGAGCTTAAGAAGGTGATGACGGTCTCCCGGTGAATGTCGTTTATTGACTGTCTAAATACTGTCTGGTCCAGTAGATTTCTGTCAGTTTTGTCCTGGATCTCGTCGGTATAGTTTAAAAGGTGTCTCCTGACGCGCCGACGATGCGGCTCTGGCTCAAGCAGGTGCATGTAAGGGTGAAACCTGCGGTAGCATCCCAGCAGGTCGCAATCATACGCCTTGCTGTTAAATTCAAATAAAAAATCGAAATTTCGTTTAGCTTGGTGATCTAGTGACTTTATTTATTTTTTTGTATTGATTTAAATTAATTTTAAATTTATTTTCTTAATTTTTCCCCTTTTTATTTTAATTTATTTAATTTACTTTTTCTAACACTTGTTTGTGACTTATTATATAACGATGCGTGACATGATATTATTTCGGATATTATGGATGAATTCGAAAACACATTAAGGCAAAGTGTTATTAGTCGCTTTAATTTGAAAAAAAAAATGCCAAATTTGCACCGCATATTGGACATTATCAACTGTTGAGGCTTAGAAAAACAATATATATGTAGCTCATACTTCGTTTTATTGCGTTTTCGAATGCAGTCTCACTTTCTTTCTTCATTAACAGATACAATAGCAAATTTTATTGAAATATGAAATATTTTTTTCTACACAATATTACAATAGTTTGACCGTATTTATTTAATGGTCTGCGCTCTATTTATAAATTATTAAATTGAAAACATAATTTACTAAACAATCAAATTTAAAAAGAATTTTATGATTATCATGATCACGTCCTAAAATGTCCAAAACAACAAATTGGTGAGCTAATAAAATGCTTAGGTGCATTTAATTTTTTCACATTCTAATAAATGTCTATATATGTATGTATGTAAGCAAATCAGCAGCAGAGAATACCTTGCTGACGTTCCTTTTGCTTTCGACGATTTAACTTAATTTTATCATTGTTTTAGTTTCTCTTTTTTCGTTCCTAGATATCAGCTAAAATCTACAACAATTACATAAAATCACAATTAAACTATTCTTCCAACTCGTGAAAAGTTTGACAAATAAAGTAAAATGTGTAATTTGGTATTTTAGTTTGTTTAAGTACCATAAATATAGATTTTGTTTTCTAATTTTTTATTTTCCAGTACATGATTTGTTTTAGTAAAAATTTCAAAAATATTAAGTCACTTAAAGCACATAGTTGCATTTTGCTAAAAAAACGAACGTTGGATGAAATAATCACTTCTGCATAGCCTTGTTATATAATTACGTATGTATGTATGTATAAATGAAAGTATGCAATTTTGAGTTAAAAAGCTTTGAAGTCAATAAATTGTGTTACTCTCTTTCATTTCAATGAAACTAATTTAGCCATAAAGTACACAGTACAGTACAGTTATAACTATACATATATATTTATTATCTTAAAACATTTCCAATAATCAAGAATATTCACAAAATAAAACCTGACCTTACTAAAATATTTATGAGCTGTGAGACGACATCAAATTTTGATTGTACATATGTATGTATGGAAATATGTATCTGTTATGCTTACAAAATTATCTAAAAGTTTTTTTAACGGCGCAAAACATACTACGAGTATTATTATTATTATTAACCCTTGGCATGCCCGTTAAGTACCAATTGCATATTCGATACACCGTTCGATTGCTTTACTTTGCTGGCGTTAGTGGCGGTTACCTCTTCTATAATTAAATAAACAAACAAACAGAAAATAGAGTAATTATGTAGGTGTGTAGGTATTGTGACTCATGCATACTACAATATATGTACGACAAAATAGAGAATATTTGTAATTTGAATAAAATGGCAAGAAAAATACAATGCGCAAGCAAGCTTAGTAAAACATTAATTTTAAATACATCTTTTAGACTGCCTACTTGTACTTGCAAGTTGTTGCGCCATTTGTGTTTTCGACCGAGTGTGGCATTAAGGTTTACCCTCGAAAATAAAAAATAAATTACCGCTAAATGACTATTTGCTTCTTAAATCGTACCTAAACCAACGACTGTTCTATGTAAACTACGAAAATGAAGTCTCCAGTTTCCAACAAATTAAATCTGGGGTCCCATACGGCAGCATATTAGATCCAATTCTGTACCTAATTTTTAAACACAAACTGCCAACCAAAACGGTGTTCTAACCGGTACTTTTGCCGCCACAGAAGCCTCTTCTAAGGACCAAATTGGCTTAAATAAAATCCATAAATAGCTAAAGGGCTCCTGAGCTGGCGCTTGAAAGTAGCCAGAAAGCACCACCTCAACTCCGCAATGTGATACTGCCAAATACCTAAATAAATAGGCATTCATTTGGATAAACGCCTTGTGGAAAACGCATACCTTTGGCAAAAGTAAACCCTAGGATTAATATTTCGAAACATGTATTGACTGTTAAACCGTAAATCCCCCTCCTAGTGTACAACAAATCTGTACTCAAACTAGCTGGACTTATGGAGTCTAAGTGTGGGGCGCAGCATCAAATTCAAACTTGGAAATTTTGCAACGTTTTCAGTTCAAGAGTCATCCTGGTAAAGGCTTCGTTGCACGTGACGAATGCCCAAATCCATCGGGAATTAAAAATTCCTTTAATAAAAGAGGGAATAAAAAATTTAACCAGCGAATACCGAGATACTTTTCCAACGCACCCAAATGAACTGGCCTCTGATCTCATGTCATCATGACGTGTCTTTTTAACACCGATACATCTTCCTCTCAGAGCTACCTATAAAATGTTAATTTGTTTGTAGAATTTCACAGGAAATCCACGATACTTCTTTAATGAAGTCAAATATTTGGAAAAGGTCTTCTATGAATTATTAGTATAGATAGAATACAAAAAAAAAAAAAAAAAAAAAGAACCAATATCAAAGATTATCACTACTGCAGAACTCCTATGCGGTTACTACATATACCTCATACGTAAAACCATGCACAGGACATGTATACATTTTATGCGTATTATAAAAAATGTTAACAATATGAAATTTATTGCTTTTAGTTTTTGTATGTATTAGAAAAGATTTGTTTAAGTTGAATAAAAAAACAACTGTATTTTGTTCCGTAAGAAAATTCAGAATATTGCACTTCACGTCACGTATTTGCTTATTGCTTGGTTCTAAAGAGGTTAACTTTTGACCTTTATATTATTAAGCAAAATAGTCTTGTTGACCGGTGTTATGCACAAAAACTAATATATTGCAAATATTTTCACTTTTAAACCCGTGGCAAACTATGGTGGCAATAAGTTAGGGGTTACTAACAGCTTTGCATAGAATTGATTATTTTTTTGTAAAAATAGGTTTGTTTGACCTACTCAATAATTACTGCATTCTTACAAAACCGTTACTCTGCTGCATAATTGCAGCACATAAATAGTGTGTACAGTTTAAGTTGTTGTTGTGTAAGTGATTGCCAACATTTCATTTTCATCTCGAAAGCTAGATGTCGCAGTGCTGCCAGAAATTGTACTTCGAACGCGGCGCATCTTGGCATAACGAGCAATACTGTAATAATTATATAGCAAAAAAAAAATCAAAAGAGTTTTATAAACGTACTACCCATTAAATTACGGACGATGCAAAAACAAAATAATATTTTTTGAACAGCAAATAAATAAAGTCAAACCTTGGTAAGCGATAAACTGTATAATAGAGATGAAATATCAGATGCTTTAACTTCAACTTTCGAAACTCTCTATAAGTGAGAAACAGTTATGAGAACGTCATTTTCACACCTTAATCTAAATATGTATTTATGTAACTAAGGCTGCCATTACCCTATGTCTCCAAAACTTGAGTGAATCATATTTTGTGTTGTAATAACACAGGTCAGTGTTTTTTTATCGTAATTTTCTAGAATGGTTAAGCATCATTTTCGAAAAAATCAATTTGTTAACGCTAATACATTTTGGCGGCCGCCGTAGCTGAATGGGATGGTGCGTGACTACCATTCGGAATTCATAGAGACAACGTAGATTCAAATCTCGGTGATACAAGAAATTTAAGAAAAACATTTTTCTAATAGCGGTCGCCCCTCGGCAGGCAATGGCAAACCTCCGAGTGTATTTCTGCCATGAAAAAGCTCCTCATAAAAATATCTGCTGTTCGGAGTCGGCTTTAAACTGTAGGCCCCTCCATTTGTGGAACAACATCAAGACGCACACCAGAAATAGGAGGAGGAGCTCGGCCAAACACCCAAAAAGGGTGTATGCGCGAATTATATATACTACATTTAAGTTTACAAAAAAGTTCGAGATCTAGAAAATACCTAATAAAATACCTACAACTGCAAATAATGAAATTTAGTAAAGAGAAAGAGGATTCTCACCTATTGCACTCCCCATTAATAGGATTGGTAAAGAAAACGTGAATATCCTCATTTCTCCAAGCAATTATACGCACAAATTTTGTTTCTTTTGTTTTTACATGTAAAGAAGGTTTCAATATGGATAAATTTCTATAATCGAAGAAGTGAGTTTTAAGAACGAGCAATGTTTGGAAATTTTTCAGAATCACTACCGAAATTTTGAGTCGGTTCTCATAACTTTCAGAGCTCTTGCTTCATATACAGAAATTGGAATATCCTCACAAATTCAAATTAACTATAAAATAAAGATTATTAAGCATTCGAAGCGCTAAGATATCGCCAGAAATCTGGAAAAAGATAAATTATCGAACGCAATATTGCCACCGTTTCCGCCGTTAACGTGTGGAATATTGTTGGAAAATTGGCTCGAAAGAATCGAACCATATCAAATTTTATACTTAATTTTAACATGTAAACTACACTTGGAATAGATTTAATAAGACCGATATCTCAATCAATCTATTTCATAAAAAATTTCATTAGTCCCTGTTGAAAAATCGGATACTTAATACATTGTGACACCATTTACCTCTACATGCAACAAAGTAGGGTGTTTCTTTTGATTAAAAAAAAAAAAATTGTTAAATTAAGTAAATAAAATAATTTAATTAACAGATGCTGTATATCAATGAAATAACCTGTCAGCGGCAATAAAAACAAAAAACGTTAACATATCGAACACTAACCCTTAAAAGATCACAACCAACATCTTAAAACATATCTGTGGACTTTTGACAAAACAACTTAAGGGGACTTATACATTCTATGTAACAAAATTGCTGAGATTCATAATCTTAGTTTTGGAAAGTGTGTTCATGATTTATTGCTCCTTAAAGTCAGAAATCCACAGCTTTTAACTTAACTTTTTTATTAATTAAAAAATTGTTTATTTTGACTTTTACGCGAGAGCAGTCTAGTTAACAAGTGCCAAATACGATTGACGTTTCCACGACAGTCGGTTCTACGTTACCGAAACGACCCGAATTTATATCCGACCAAGGACTGTCACAACAACAACGATTGACGTACGACACCATTTGCAAAAATTATAAATCTTTCAAAGGGGTGACTAATTTTGTGTCACCTTGAATAAACACGATTTTGAGTAACGTCTTTCTCGTCGTTAGTGTGGAATTAATGTGCATGCTTCATATGTAAAAATACGCTAATTGTAGTTCAGTTTCTATTTATATACGTTGGTTAGTTGTTATTCAGCGCAAAGTGGGCATTCCGGTATTAAGTCGGTATGTTAGCAGTAATAAGATATTATAAATATGAATTTAGTGTGTATTTCATCAAAACCATTTTCAATTTCTAACTGTTATTGTAAATATTTCCACATTCTTCATTCAAATTCTTCTTGCAATCACATTGGTCAGTAACTAATAAATATGTACGTTGTAGATAATAATAACTAATATTATTTTTGTATATACTATATGTTTGTTGTTATTGACTATTGGTATAAATTATATTTAAAAAAAGTTAGTATTTTTAAGGTTAAGCGTTAGATTCTAGCTCTTCCTTTCAGTACATAAATTTGTTTAGTAGAAATTTTACTAAAATTTACAATATTATACAATACACAGCGCAGTAAACTGTCATGTGTATAGATTTACATATACATACATATGCGCCTGTATATGTATACATATGCATAGTATATATAAATATTATTAGCGAGCAATTAGCGAATAGTATACTACAGCGGTGCTACATTTATTTATTTTACTTATACTAAATGCTATATTGATATTTAGGTAGATTAGGCGGGTAAGCAAGCAAGCAAGCAGTCATTATCAACAAGTGCATTAATCACTTTCGACAATGTCTTCACATTTAGTTTCACTAGTTTTGCTCCCATCCTTACCAGGCAAAGGGTGCCAGAATTTCTTTGTCGTACTCCAGTCCTCACGCAACGACAAGTTGAACATCGAATATGCTGGATCGCCAGTAACCTCTTTCACGATATTCAAGAATTTCGGCATATAATTTTTAAGCGCATCGCCGCTATGTGATGAGTAGGTTTCCAAGAGGATCAGCCCTTTGCAACTGCAAAATCATAAAATTATAATTTTTTTTTTTTCAAAATCACGAAACTAAATGAAATATTTTGCAGCCTACCGTGGATGGCTTGGTTCCTTGTAGATGTCTAATTGGAAATATTGATTATTGATGAGGAAGCAACGGCGCTTCTTATAGATGGTAAAATGTGCATCGTCACGTTGCGCCAACAAGTTCATGTAGTCGCGATGTGTTAGTTGTGTCTTCACCTCAATGCGCGACTGTCCATGCACATTGGGACGGCGTATAGTGTGGATATAACTCCAATGATTCTTTTGGCCACGTTTGCGCAAACGCGCTTGTACTTTCGGTCCTGAGGATTGCAAGTAGTGATGTACAACATCGAAGTCTTGAAACGGTGGAAATTCAGAGTCAGGTGGTAGTGAAGCAACTGTAATAGAGAGTCGCAAAGCAAAATGTGTTACAATTATTTAGAAATAAATAAAAATAAATATATTAAAATAAATAGTTGGCCAAAGTTAATTAACATACCAAGAAATTTGAATTTCCTTGATGTGGCAAGCAGACGATCGCCAATGTCGATGCCAACTTTCTGGCATACTGCCTCAATTAAGCGATTCATTTTGGTTTCAAAATTTGTTGAATTATCTATGACATCGAAATATGGATGACCAACCCAGGCGGCAGCAGATTTATAATCTAAATCACGTGCCATGTCAACGCCCTCAGAGCGGCAGGCATGATCCTAAAATTTAGAAAAAAACTGTTTTATAAAAATTGTATACATGCATAAAAATGTGAGAAATTGCTAAATTTAGTAGTATATTTTTGTTATTTTTACTGCGCTTACTAGCATTTTTCTTCATACCATAGCTTTTCAATCATTTTTAAGCTTGAGAATGTTGGAAAACTTTACCTGAGAAGGCCTCTTTAAAATCTTTTGAATAAAAATTTATTTATGAAAAAGTGTTTTAGTAAACATTTAAGTATTTTTGTGAAGTTTTCGTACAAAATATGTTGCTACACGTATAAGCTCTTAGGCAAAGTTTTAGATATAAGTATATGAATGAAGCTTAGCACATATTCCTTGTTACTTGGAAGAGTAATAATAAAAAAATTTAAAGAAGGCTTTAAATACGAATTCTTGATATTTTGGGTATTTGTATTATGACGGTCTTCTAATAAATGCGCAATATGTACACAGCACGGGTCTCAATTAAGTTCAGTTAAGTTTTTAATGTAAACTTGAACTGACACAACACAACTTTGGATAGGATGGAAAAATCAATTGTTAAAAATATGGAACAAAATACCAAATGAAGTCGTTAGTTCCGCCTGCGAAAGTTTTCTAAACCTGTGAGTCAAATACAAAAAATTTAAGGTGAAAGAATTAAACTTGAATTAAGCTTCGTTTTAAGTAATATATGAATTTTTATATGATATACTTTGTTATCGAAATAAAGCTATTAATACCGTTATTATTAACAAAAGCGACAGTTATCATTTTACACGCTGTATATTTATTTTTTGAAGCCATATAAAACCTAAGCATTTTCTTTACAAGTATTCGTGCATCTCCAATAAAAGTAAATACATATGTATGAGCATATGACTTCTACATCCCGCTTTGGTTTATATTTTCAAAGCGCACTAAACAATAATACTAAAGTTATAAGAGCTACATGACTTTGGCCTTTTGGCTAATTTTAATTAATGTGATATGTTATCAATTTATACAAAAACAAAGAACAAATACATTACCTCAGTGGTGTAGAAATCTTCAGCGCCATTAGCCGCGGAAACCAAATGCAAAATCTGATTGTAACGATTATCACGCAATTCCACAGGATTCCAGTTGTTTGCAGACATCATTTTCTCCCATTTATCTTTCGAGATATCTGCATATGTATGTATTAAAATAAATTAGATATCAACTAGTTAATTTAAGTAGGTAGATATACTATATACAGGGTGGTCCACATAGTTGTTGTTTTTTGTTGTTGCTTGAATCATAGTTAGTTTGACAGTCATAGCTCTTTCCAGCTGGAAATCTTGACAGAAAGTATCATATCTCCATGGCTCGAAATAAAACGCTGCACGCTTGAACAACGTTGTGAAAAAATGCATTGTCAGAGAGAGTGACGGAGTTTAGAGCGGAGGCATCATTAGCAATTTTTTTTTATATGCTGCTTGAAAAAATTTAAAAATACCGAAAAAATTGGTATTTGTGCATTTGTTTTAATTTTAACAAAGATACCACCCTTCATATGGACCACCCTTTATAAACATATATACTTATACATACATATATGTTTGTACTTACATGCACTGGCATCCATAACGCCACGATCACAGATAATCAAACAATCACGTTGACTCGATTGTCCCAATTCAAAGTAGGTATTCTCGATTTGTATCATTGTACGTATTAGATTCTCTTGAAACTTAAAAGCTGCAATGGAAATGGTCTGATTAATTATTTACTCATACGATTGAAAATTGTTGCCTGGTGGTAAACCAAGCATTTCGATAACAAAATTCATTGCTTTGCGCAATATTTATATGCATTTTAAGAAGAAACAGTTGCAAGCAAAAAACCCACAAAAAACATAGAATTTGTGCTGAATAGTGGCCAATGATTAACTGATTGCGCGAATAGCCAGATGATTTGTGTATTTCGGCAGATGAATGATGGGAATATGAAATGATTAGCCCCAACGTACATAGGTAAATGTGATTCGTTTGATTGCAGATACATTTTTCAATATAATGTAAAAAAGTTAAATTTTTAACTGAATGCTAAAAATGTTCTTTAAATATGATACTAGAGGTAGTTCAGGTCAATGTTGCTTAATTGCTAAACTTTTGAAAAAAAAACAAAAAAAAATTATCAATTGAAAAAGTGTATATATACATATATGTATGTATAAGTATGTATGTATATTTAATGCAAGAAGATGAGATAAGAGTTTATTAAGTAGAAAAACGTTACAATATTTATGTTATCGCACAATTTACAGAATATGATATAAATCTTAATTCTACATCATTATATTTATATATTTATCACAGGTTTCGGTTTTTTAAACGATTTTTTCTTTTTTTCGAAGGAAAAAACTACTATGAAAAACCACCGCTTTACATCTTATAAGCTAGGGTTAATCTATACGCATTTAAGTACCACGGCCTAATTGAACATTAAGAAAGTTCAGTTATTAGCAGATTGTCCGAAAAACTGGAACGAATTTTGAATCTTTTAGTCAAATTTTGTATTTGATCTGACAAAATCTTAGTTTTTGATTCATCATGAAGCTTTCTGGTGGAGAAATGCCATGGGAGTCGTAGCATCATTTTGAGTACCTCATTTTGGCAGATTTGCAGTTTCTTAACATGAGACTTTGCGATATTACTCCAGGCTGGACAGGCATATAATATTATTGTATATGCAAGAAATATTTAAAAATTTTAATTATATGAATATAAATTAGTTCAGAAATAAAATAATATCAAGCTAGAAAAGTAGAAAAGGGGATGAGCGGCAAACATTGTTAGAAAACTTTCTTTTATGGCTTTAAATTCGAAACCACAATTCAGGAATTTCAAGCAGAAATATTTGAGGCAAAAATCTATTAATTTGGTTGCTCATTATTATTTCCACATAAAGAAGTATGATATTTGCAAATTTTAACGAGTTTAGCACATTTAAAATTGTTCTTTTTGGATCTTCGTCTAAGGCCTGCCAAGGTGGAAACCACTTTCAAAATAGCCTCGGCACCACCAGCAGTTATCGTATCGAATACTTTCTGGACTGGAGTACCTATTCGCATGACTACCTAATCAACGGAGCCGATGTAAGTTGATTCAGTGTACTATGTTGATGCCTTCGCAAAGCTTGTATAGCTCCTGGCTGGCTTTTTTTTTGCGAACTTTTTATTAAAAAAAAAATAATACAAAATTTTTCCATTACGTTAAAATGGCAAATTGTAGAATATGCAAAAGGCTGCAGAGTTTTTAATTAGCAAATATTCAATTTAGCATTATTTCTTTGTTTTCAAGAAAGGCAGGAATAGTATCGAATATTTGATTTCGTGCTCATCGCTAATGTGCAGCATAAATAAATTTTTTAACTTAATTTTTTTTTCATCAAAAAAGCTGGTAGAAATTCAGCATTTCATAACTGATATGAACCAGCAGGGTAAGATAAACACGAACCTAGGTTTCATTCATTTAACTTTATTTGGCTGCGATACCAAGCGATTTTTGGGAATCCTTGAAGAGTTGAAATATGCAATTTAGAATGAGAATATTAACCACCTTTGAGTATTCAGGCTGCCCACCCCGCCGACACTTTCACCTCTTCTAAATCGACTGGATGGATTAACCGAGAGAAAGATTCCGAGGATATAATATATGAACTTGTATCTGTTGGCGATGGCGAATATTATGTACGAGCTTCCCTCGTATACCCTCATACAGCAGCATGAGATAGCTCAGCGAATAAAGATCAAGTGGCTTACTCCGCTAGGTTTAGGAATGCCTTTCTGGGTTAGTGAGACAAAATAGAGGAGTTGCGGTTTCTAAATTAGCTTCGCTTAGCACGAGGAACGAACGACGCGTTTTGTTCAACTCACTTATTTCTTACTTCTTCTAGCCTTTAATCGAATTTCGCATTTAAGCTTGATTTAAAACATAATACAATAATAACAATTTGCAAGTTTGCGTTTAAATGAAGAGCTTTTTATTTATTTAACTCCTAATAAATATTGCTACAGAATGTAAAAAAAAGATGTGTTTTAGAGTTTTTATTCAAAAGTTTTTGAGGAAAAATAAGGGGCTTTTAATCAAATTTCTCCGAGAGAAGCTCGTTTATGTAATAAAATAAAGTGAGATACCGTGTCGAAGGCTTGGGAGAAATCAATATCAATGTAATCAACTTGCAGCCCATTTGAAAACATGGTATATCAATGCAATATTCGCTTAGGCGGTTAGGTACTGTGACAATAAAGAAAAATAATAAGGTTCGGCGTATCTTAAATTAATGCTTCTTTGACTAGCTGGGGCAGGCACTCTATCAAAAAACAATTTTTAATAAAGTACCGAAAATTACTCAATTCGGTAGGTACCGTACCGCTAGGTATGTCATGCACCAAAACACTCAAGCGGCAACGATATTCGATACATGTAGATTATTGTGTATACATACATGGTTGTACACATATGGGCATTAAAATAGGTACGCTGCCTTTATCTATCGATCTCTTTGTGTCGCTTGGAAAAATAGAAAGCTATTATTGAAATTTCGCTTTTTTTACAAATTACATCACTCCTTCGTTGGGAATTTAAAAGACCCATTATATTTATTAAGTTGCGTTATTGGTTACACAGATTCGGTTACTTTCATAAAATGTAATTTTGCGTGACCACTACAATAGGTACTTTCTGGATAACTCTTGCCTTTCAACTAATTAACCCATTAGAAGTCACCGTACTCATTTAAGTACAGCTATATTTCTTGTCATAAATTCCATAACTCGTTAGGTGTGCGTGGGGTACTTTATTATTTTACTTTATTGTAAGACCCTTTAAGTGTATTCATAAATAATAAGTTGGTAGTGCGACATTTTTCATTTAAAAGTGCCAGTTGAAGTTGTGTTTTGGAAACGTCATTGAGGTTAGTAAATAATTTTAGAATTTTTCAAGTAATTAGTGCTTTTAAGTGTAGTATTTTGATTTATTTTGATGCATTAGATGTAAAAGAAAGATTTTAAAAACTGTTTAATAAATTACATATTACTAAAATAAAACTAGAATCTTGTAAATGTGACTGTACTCAGTTAAGTACACTGACAACATACATAACCTAAAATTACTGCTTTTTTCAGTTACTTTGCAATGAAGAAACAGCGATTTACAGCTCAAACTAGTTACCGTGGGCTTCAGGAAGCTATCGAAGCTTTGTTACAGGATAGCGAAGATGACGAATGTACCTTGGCTATCATACCGCCTGATCCAAGTGCATTGACTGATGAAGAGGAGGGTGCTGACGAGGATATGGCGGCATGTACCATACCGCAAGACGTACCTGGTACTATTGAGGTAATTCGAGAGGATAATGGTAGCGAGGATTCTATGCACAGTGACAGTGATGATGAACCACTTGCGTCAAAAAAAGACGACTTGATGCTACCCGCCAATCTTCTTCGATTTTGAACCCAATCTGGCGCAAATGTACCCCTTCATATTCTTTGACTTTACAGAGTTCAACAGAAGTCTCTGATAAGAAAAGTGCTATTAGGGAAGAACTAGAGGGCCTCAACCCTGTACAAATATTTGAAAAGATGATGGACAATGATATTATCGATATGATCATTTCTAATAGCAAACTATACGCTAACCAAAACAATAGACACGAGTTTCAACTAGATTTCACTGATGTTAAAAAGTTTTTTGGGATTTTGATATTATCTGGCTACCACAAGCTACCTCGAGAACCAATGTACTGGTCATTAGATGAAGACATAGGTGTAGAATTAGTCAGCAAAGCCATGTCAAGGCATAGGTTTCGTGATATAAAAAGAAACCTTCATCTTGTAAATAACGACGCAGCAGCTACATCAAACGACAAAATGTTCAAAATAAGACCTTTGGTAGATAAACTTATGCAGAAGTTCTTGCAGTGGGGAGTGTTTCATGATCGTATCTCTATCGATGAATCAATGGTGAAATATTATGGCCACCATCCCGCCAAACAGGATCAACTACTAGACTTAATTGACATAAGTTAAGCGGATTAGGGGAATTTTCGATGGCGATACTGCCGAAAAACGACAGTTAATATCTATTGAACAAGAAAGACTGGATTCAATGCAAATTTGCACTAACTCGTTCGAAATTACATTCATTATTTTGATATTTCGGAGCAGTTTGAGAAATAGAAATTTAAGTTTTTTTACATAAATAATGTTTTTTAGTATCAGGACAGCTAATACCCCTTTTTGTTGTCTGCGGTCCATCTCTTACTTGTGGCGTGCGTCTTTATGTTGTTTCACAATTTTAAGCCGACTCTGAACGGCAGATATTTTTTTATCAGGAGCTTTTTTCATGGCAGAAATACACTCGGAGGTTTGCCACTACCTGTCGAGGGGCGACCGCTATTAGAATAACCTTTTTCTTAATTTTGATCTTTCACCGAGATTCGAACCTAAATTCTATCTGAATTCCAAATGGTAGTCACGCACCAACCCATTCAGCTACGGAAGTCGACTTTAATTTGCTGAAAAAAAGCAAATTGAAGAAAGAGGAACAATTTTACTCCAGAGCACAAATCATGGTGTGGATCATAGGGTATGAAAAAATGGTATAACATAATTTGGAAAATTTATTTTAATTCATTTGGAAATGACGCTGGGCGAAATGTGAGACGTCCTAAAGGACAATAGTCCTCACTGCGGTTCACAAAAAAAAAAGAATTAACAAAAACAATTAAGCCCAATGCCAGCAACATAATTATTTGCAGATGCTTCACTTGGTATGGAGCTACTAGTCCAATCACCTCTCTAACCAATAAAACGGGCAAATTTATCACTCGCATTTTCTGAGAAGAATATGCCACTTCGACGACTTTATATTCAAGATAATGACCCAAAACACGCCTCAATGTTAGTGCGTGAATGGCTTTCACAAATAATGTTAAAGTTATGTGTTGGCCAAGCCAAAATAATATTCTATGAATTAAAAACCGCATACAATTAATTACAGGTAACCCTCCTACAACGCGATTAATTGGTTCCTGAAAAACTCCGCGTTGTAGGAAAATCGCGTTGTAGGAAACTTTTTTTTCCTCCATTTTTCCTTTTCTTAAACAATATCACGCAAGTAACATTTTAAAGTTTTCTCAGCCGAATTAATTATATTAGACCTTTCATCGAATAAAAAAAATTTATTTTTTCAAAGATATTTTTCTATTTGTCTATTTCAATATAATAACATAAATTAATTCATTTAATTAACCAGCAAAAAGCAATTCATTTATTTAAATAACATAAAACTAAGGAAAATAAAATCTGGGAAAAATAGACACGGATTTTCAAATCTACATATTTCAGAGGATTTTAAATCTCAACCTTCTACAAATCCGCTTCCTCGTCCTCGCTTATTATAATTTGCTTCAAACGTTTTGCTCTTGGTCGTCCTATTTCAAAATCCGAGCTTGACCGACTATCACATTTTTTTTAGCTCTTAGCTCTTTGTTTAGCTCTTTTTTTTTAATTTTCTAGCTCTTTTTAGCTCTTTTTTTGAGGTGTTTTAGCTCTCGTTACTCAGAGGGAGTTGGCAACAGTGCTCAAGAGTTAATTTTCGGGGAAACCCCTTGTTTTATCTAAAAACGTGTGTGTAAATGTTTGAAAAAATTGCGGTTTGCAAAATTCGATAGTGCATACAAACATTCAAACACTTTTAGTATGTACATATGTATAATACAAACATATTATTATTTCTTTATGAGACTACGAATAATAGATATACACATATACACAAGTAATTTTTGATAATTGTGTGTTTATAGAATACAGTTTATAGAATATGTATTTAAAAAATGCTTAAAAATCGCGTTGTAGGAGTCGCGTTATAAGAAACATTCCGCAATTCGCAAACCGCGTTGTAGCGAAATCGCGCTATAGAAGTACCGCGTTATAGGAGGGTTACCTGTATAATTAATATAAAAAACTTGCATTTTCGGTCCCAAATACCCATGTACCTATTTTAATGACCATATGTGTATTTGTATGTATATGCACGTAGATTCCCATTATTGAATAAGACAGTATTTTTATAGAAACAATCTGACATTCTACATATGTATGTTGAAATAATATAGAAATCCTATTACTCATTGCAGGAATAAACAATGGAATTGACAATTCGTATTTATTTAATGTCTGCAACACAATGTAAGGCATAGTTCGCAATCGCATTTCAAGTTGTTGATTTTTATGATCAAATTATGTTGTTTACAACCTTTGAATACTTTTTTTAGCAAAGACCCAAAAGCTGATAGTGGCCTTTTGTTGGCTGAGTATTCCCTTAACTTTGAAGCAAGCAGAGCAATCAAGAAGAATTCAACAATCACAATTGCGTATGCTAATTGAATATTTAAAAAAATCTGTATTCGCTAAAATAAAAATAATCAATTCGAAATGTGGAATTACACATACGCCATGATAATTACGCCAAACACCATAAATAATTGTTTTTGTTGATGTATGTTTTGCGAAAAGAAAATAAATTCGCTACAGTCATTTGACAATCGATCGTAAGAAGAACTTTTTATGGCGATTTTGTTTGTTTTATTTAATTTTTTGTTTTTGTAATACATATATGTATATGTATGTATGTATATTGGCATTTCAGTGATTTTCCTACACTGTATCGTAGAACATTCTCTAAATTTATTTACCCCAAAGTCAGCTGCTGTTTGACGTTTGCCGCTTTTCGTTGCGTACACAACCAACCACCCCCCAGTGGAGAGCAAGTGCGATTTGTTTTTCCCTACAATAATTTAATTAGTGTAAAAACATACGAAAGCAAAAATAGTAAGCAAGTCGCTACTGCACTGATGCAATCAACTGCACAGCTATGTGTATGTGCATGTGGATATGCATATTTGTGCATTTGGATCACGATTGTACTATTATTCAATTACCGTTCAGCGAAATTTCAAAGCATTTAATACTTACATACATACATTTTATACTTAGAAGCCGGTAGATTATTGAAATGCTATTTGTTTATTTAATTTTGTTTAGTTTTTTTTTTTTTTTCCAAATTTATATATGTATGTATGTACATATGTATGTAGAACTTTTGTTGATATTGAATGACAATAATTTACACAGAACAAGATACGCGTGCCAGTTATTGGTTTCCCAGGAAATTACCTACTATTTAATCAAAATAAACAATTTAGTCTTAGAAGACCTAGTCCTTTTTTCATGGCAGAAATACAATCAGAGGTTTGCTATTACCTGCCGAGGAGCCACCGCTATTAGAAAAAACTTTTTCTCTTATTTGGTGTTTCATTCACGGAGATTCGAACCTGTGCACCTCTGAATGGTAGTCATGCCACAGTCGTGATACTTCTGCCTTTTTCAAACTGATTAAGATAGCGCAAAAAATGGGCCTGGAGTGAACGAGGGCAAGACGAAGAATCTTCTACTATCAAACAAACCCGCGTCTCGGCAGTGACGTAGTAATAATTTGGAAGTAGTAGAAAGCTTCGTTTACTTACGACTCTAGAGTAGTCGCGCCTTTTAATGAAACGTGAGTACTATTCTGCCGATATTTTTCGCAATTAAATATAAAATGAAATATACAACTTTACAACAAAAATAATAATTTGGTAAAGCAACAATCTTAAATTTTAATGAGCAGCTACAACAACAACAAGGCCGACTTAAGGTTAGTCCGACTATATATTTATTCTTTCAACTACGAGTAAATGTTATACAGTATATCGATCCATCATCTGTAACATTTTCCATCGCCAGCTCGTATGGGTCCATTAATATTCCGTAGAATTCTCTCGAGCACTCGAAGAACCACCTCATTTTATATAATACTCGTAGCTCAAGCGCCCGCGTCATACCGTAAGACGGGCATGATTTGTTTGATTAGTTCTTTATTTGTCGTCGAGAGTGCCTACTCCTTAATCATCGACTTAGTCCAAGAAAACACTTTTTGTCAATACAGATACTGGCAAAAGTGCTCACGCTATAAGAGATGTTTATTAAGGAGGCCTATTCTGTGTTGAGAAGACCAAGTGCAGAAGGTCTTGACTTCAATTAATCGAGAGGTTTGTTTCTAATAAGACGAAGATCATTGAAAAATATTGTACGGTGTTTTTATAGCATTTTTTAAAAGATACCATCTGGTGGCCTACCTTTATTTATAATTTATAAAAAAATCCGACACCTGTCATAATATTGAGTTTAAATATAGCGGATTTCCGCAACCAGATTACGGTATTCAAGATACTCATTTAAACCGTAAGATACAGCAGTCAAAAGATTGTTGTTGCTTCCTTTATTGATATTGAACTTAACTAAATATTATTAATGATATGGAAAAGATATGCGGAAACACGTCAAACAAATTGCTATTTTTCAAATATTTTATAAGAAATATGTTTACCGACTTGTCCGCTTCCCGGCATTTATTTTTATTTTTACTTTTTTTCGACGTTGGATCAATTATCGCTAATCTGATTGTTTAAAAGTAGATTAGATTGATAAGATGTGAAATCCCGTAAATCGAGCACATTTACACATTTTATGAGACACTCTTAACTGAACTACAAAAGAACAAGCCGATATAGGGCCCATTACCAGGAATAAATAGACACCAACCACCTTCATATCTATTGAAATACTTTAAAATTATACGAATGAACGAAACTAGTACTTTTTAAGAATGAATATCGTATATACTGAAAAATTTACCAGTGACGCACGTTGATAGTCATATGGCCGACGATCACCTTCCGGCGTTCAAAGTTGGAAATGATAAGACGTCATACAACCACGTACATACCTACGCATATGTACTTATGTAGTCTCTTCCAAAAAGTTTCTTCGGAACTAGTGCAAAATTAGTACACAGGGGAACAGTTGGTCGGTTTTGCGATAACATTCTCGTCCAGAATACTACGCATCCTAATCTTGCGAAAGTCGAAAAATAAGGTACACGCTCTTCTCGCACATTATGGCAGTAGCCTCCTTTAATGATTGGGTCACTAGTTCCAATAGCAATGGGAGGAGGTGGGGATTTTGAATGCAACAAATATGTAATGTTGTTATGTGGTTTTGAACTTTAATAGATTTAAATAAAGATAGGTTAATTTTAGGAAATATGATATAATAAATATTATTCAGTTTAGGTAATTTATATCCAGCATTGAAAAATTATAGTACAAGTGGCAAATTATAGTAAAGTGTTTGCCTTTCCGCAGAAGGGATCGGATATTGATTTCCTGAAAGCCCCACCGTTACACTAAGCGTTTGCGACAGCGGCACCAGCGCGAAGTCCCTATTTTTTTGTTTCTATTCGGATCTGAAATACACGGAATTTTTTTCCAAATAATTCAACCTATTGAACTCTCTAAAAGAGAACTCGTTCAGTATTGCGCAACAATAGAACAGAGAACCAGTACAGCCTCTTAATGAACAAGTTCTAAACTAGTCTGATTTATTGTAGGGCATATGTGTACATTTGGTCTAGACTACCTACTTGCTAACAAATAGCAAAGAAGGGCAGTTAAAAATATGAAATAGGTATGTACTTTCAATGAGCTACACACATATTCATGTGTAAGTATGTGCTAAAAATTATCTATTTGCACAAGCTTGAATATTTCATATATGTACATACATGACATAAACGTACTTGTACATACATATGTAAAAGATCTTAATGCAAATATTTATGTATGTGTATGCTCATTAAAACTGAATGATGTACTGAAATGATGAGGCGGCAAGCACGTGATACATTAACAGACATTTTCACCACAAAGTAATAAACAATCAGAAACATACACGACGCGTGTGAACATAAGCACATTTGGATGCATAGAAAATGGAAAAACTATTTCGAGTGTTTTTAATATTGGTTTGTTTGTTACTTCTGGGCTTTTTGCGAATTTCACACAAAAGTTCCTCGACTTCGGCACGATAAAAATTTCTACTGTGTACTTATTTACTCATACTTTGCCTGTTTAATTTATTTAAAGCACGAGGGTAGTTTATAGATAGTACAAATGCCTATAAAATGCATGGAAATACTAAATTATGTGGTATCTATTATTGAAAACGCAGTCAGGCGCTTATGTGGAAATAACTGTCCCTTTATACATATGTACATACACAAAAACATATGGACAAATAAATATGCCTTTATACAATACTTCTTTCTATAACTAAATCATCAGCCCAAGTTGGTTCGCGAAAGTTTTCGAAAGTTTCGTTAAAGTTAAAAAATTGCGCCATCGGTTCTATTTCACAAACAGCAGCTGCTTTTATTTCAAATGTACAAAACACCAATTATACCTCCCTTCCATCGTATCATATCTTCCTTCGTAGGTCTGTGTGTATGTATGTATTTTGTGCGGAAAACGAACTCTTTACGTAATCTCTAAACGCTAAATAGTGAGACATTTATTATACTTATACATATGTATGTATGTACTGTATGTTTATATTTTCAGTCAACAGCCTCGAAACGCGTTTTGCTATTCTACCCGCCTCCTATCCATTCTATTGGTTGTTCTTTCTATCTGTTAATTGTAAATTGAATTTGGTTCTGTCTAGTGCAAAGCGATTTACTATTGAATATATTGTATATAAATGTAATCAATTTTAATTTTCGTTGGTGAGAAAGTATTTTTTGTTTGGTTCAGTTCTGAGGTCAGAAAATGACGCGGTTTTCTATTTGCGCGGGTGCATAATTTACAAAGAATATAGAATAGCTGCATATTTATACACACACACATACGTATATATGTATGTATATCGGGTGTTTCATTAAATATCCCTATTTAAAAAATGTTTTTGTTTTTTGGTTTTGCATTCGGAGCAAATACGCAACACAATCAAGGGAAACAATTATCAAACATCAACGGAAATATTGAGCCACTTCAATGTTGCACTTTATTATAAACCTTTTTTTTATGTTCTGATTAAAAGGTTTGAAATTTTTATGAAAAGTTGTCGAATTTTTATAAAGTTTGAAATATTGATTTATATATTTTTTGTAGAACGGACTATATTTTTATAAAAAAACATTCTATAATAAATATCCTATTCCTAAAAAATCTAATTAGGTGCAGGTAATTACATATGTACATATGAGTACATACTGTCAGCGTCAAAAGAAAGTGTACACCACATATTGACAAGTTATGAATATTTATTTATTTTTGTTTTTATAAAAGTATAGTTCAAGCTACAACAAAAACCGTATAACACCCCTTCTGAATTTTGGATTTCGTCTTCTAATCCGCGTCATCTTCATCCCGCCTCCGTACGGCAGACGATTTTTTATGAGAACCTCTTTAATGGCAGAAATACATTCGGCCGCTGTTAAAAAAAAAAATTCTATCAGTTGATGCTTAATGCCGGCAGTGAGTTTCGAAGTCAGATCCTGCCTAATGGTAGTCACATGTAAATCCATTCTACTAAGATGACCGGAGGTATACTAGGAGATAATTATATAGACGTAGAAATGGCGAGTTCTGCGGAGACAATTCGAAAATGGCAAGTGCATTGGCCACCAGATGATGCTATTTGAAGCCGTCGAGTTTTTGTTTTTGAGAGGTGTATCAGTAGCCCTTAAATAATTGTTGGACTGAAAGACGAGATGCGAGCTTTTGATCAAATTGAGGCGGGGCTATGTCAAAATGGAGTTCAGAACTTCGACTTTGATAAGTCTACCAGCATCATGCAAAAATTTAGTCGTCCACATTTATCATAAATTTTATACACTGGAAAAGGATTTTTTCAAATAAGACGCTTCTTTACTTTTAACAATTTTCAAAATAGGCGGCACCCTTATAAAATACGTCAGGCATTTTGTGGAAGAACTCAACATTTCAGAAAATGCTACATGATTGCAAACATTTCTTCTAATGTAATTGACAACCGCTTGATTATAATTATTCCACCAAAACATGCAAAACAGCCTATTTAACTTTCGTTTATAGTATAATTCACTTCTCTATAATAATAAAAGGTACGTATAATTAAGTAAACAAATATGCTTACTACGATGTCCCACTTCGATGCGTTCGTAAAATTACTCATACATACTTTAGCGCACTTTAGTGCACAAATAGTGAGACTGGAGGGTCGGTTTTATTGAGATGGAGGAGTAGGGAGCTAATTTGATAAGTGTATAGCGACTGACTAATTGTGAGTTAATACTTTATACATATTGCTTTGTGATGTCGCTGCCGAGTGTTGTCGTGGCATACAAGCATGCGCGCTAGCTCTGGCTTAGCTCATCAACAGGAGATAATTTTCACAGCCCTACAGCTGACATAAAACAAAAAGTGTATAGACATGAAGTCGAATCAACTGTAGTGAAAAAATCGATCAGTAGAAGCCGAAATAGAAAAAAATAATAGTTCCGTCAAAATACAGTCCCGTAATAGCCTTGGACTTTGCATATCCGCATCCTCTTTTGGGGCTCTTATAGTTGGGACCACAGACTTACCAGACTGTTAAAGGCAGTGATAATGATCCACCATTGTTGTGGGTCATACATAAGTTCTCCAAGTCTATGATAATTGGAAAGTACTGAGCAGAAAATTAACAGATTCAACACAAGATGCAGCTATAATAAATGTTTCTTTAAAGAGGACGCTATCTTCATTTAATGCCTATTCTTCTTCCACAAACTTTAATTTTTCCTTTCATGAGTTATGAGGTTTTATTTTTTGTTACCTTTTTTTTTATATAGTCGTAAGCATCTTTCTTGTTGATTAAATAAATACATTAATTATTTAGCATTTATTTATTAGGCTAAGTACTTTGATTCTGGAACTGCACTTTTAATTTTTACACAAACACTTTGTCAAAAGATTATTTGATAGGCCTCTCGAGAATTTTAGATGTCTCTGTTGAGCGAATGAAATAATAAAAACATTTGAGCTTTTTTATAGAGATATAGGCAATGAAAAATAAGGTATATTTTATATATACAATATAGCAGCTCGATATACAGCAAAGTTTTCACTTATTAATTTTTTTATTAAAATATAACTCAAAGTTCAGGCATTGTACGAAATTAAAAAAAAATCAAGACATTTTCATCAAAACTTCAACTTATTATAACAATTCTTAGAAAAATTCAGAGCATGCAGCTTTATAGGCGATTGAATTTGGTATAATAAAAAACAATTTTCAAGTTACGCAAAAATTCGCATTGATTTTTGACAATTCTTTTTGCTGACGGTCTTGTGCATTTCCTCCATATATGGGCCATAAAATTGCATACCCAGAAGGTTTCTGAAAATTTTGATTAAAAATTGTATAATTCTTTGAATGCGTTTAATCTTTGTAAATTCGGACAAAGTTTGAAGCTCTAATTTGTAAGGTTTTTGTAATACAACGAACTATATTTTTATAAAAAATTACGATAAAAATTTAGCCCAAAAATATTTCGAATATTTTAAAGAGATGAAGTGGCTTAATTATGTGACTACAAGTGAACATATTTGCAAATATGTACATATATACGTGTGTGCATTGATGTTTTCTTGTTGTATGAACCTGAATCCATATGTGATTTAAATAATTTGCATTGACGAATATTTTCAACATTTTTTTAGAGAATTTTCACATTTCTATTGCGCTAATCAACAATTATTTTGATTAACTACAAAAATATCAAAAAGTTATAGGCCCAACTTGCGAAATTTCATTTACTCTATTTTTCTCACGCACGGAAATGATTATAGCAAAGTGTTGATTAGAGCAGAAATCAAAATGAAAAGAAAATACGTCACATGCATTTCATCGATAAGATGAATGGCGTACGATACTTACTATTTCATTCATTAAATTTTTTTTGTTTTTTGTCACACGCTATTTACTAGTTTTTTGAATTGATGTTTTTTTTTTAATTTTTTGACAACTAACTGCATTTGAACGTGACGTTGTGACTGTATGTATTTTTTCGTATTTATCGATTCTTATTAATAATCAGATATTAAGTTTATTAGGCACACCTATAATAAATTTGGTTGTAATATTGTATAGCGCGGTTACGGACGGCATCACCATAACTAAATATTCCTATCTGGCAGCCTGCACCTATCTTTCGTACACTATGTGCGACCAGAATTCATTTATGATTTTCGGTTAAGCGAGAATGACAGATGAGTCTATTAACGGGAGGGAAAGTGTGTTATTACAATTCTCACCGGTAACTCGAAGATGGAGGGGCATCTCCCGATCAGATAGTTTTGCCATTATTGCGTTATTTACTTCCTTTTGGTTTACCATATTTGGTAAATCAGCGAAATAGACATCACTTTACAACAACTGTCGTCATATAATTCAGTAGTAATGAATAACCTATGAACTAAACTAGTTGGTTTGAAGGCTTTAAGGTTATTGGCCATGGTTAAATAATTTTTATAAGACTGAACAAAGTTGCTATTGCACAAATTCTTCAACAAGGGCGCATACACACAAGTTTTCCCTGCAGAAGTTGTCGAGATAAAGAAGAGTGAGACTCGATTTATCACTTTCTATATCGAGGCCATACCTTTCCACTGGCCTGTCAGATATGTATGTATGTATACGATAAGTAGAAATATTGACCTTTCTTGGTCTGGTATAGTAAGTAGTTCATCAGGACAGTACTTACGGCCACCGTAGCTGACTCAGCTATGTGTGACTACCCCTTTTTGGTATGTCCCGAGTTCGAGGGCCACTCTAGGCATGGCCAACCTCTGAGAGAATTTCTGCTATAAGCATCTCATACGAAAAACCAGCTGCATAAAAGTAAGTAGGCGGCATTAGACTGTAGGTTCTTCTCATTCTAGCGCACAACAACTTTATTTTTTCTGATATTTTATATCTGATGTGGACAACGAACCCACCTCCTTTGGATTACCAAAAGATTTGTGACGCACAAGCACACACTACGTCTAAGACGACCGTATTTGCGTTGCACCTGTGTTCTCGTCGGAACAAATAGATCATAAGATAAAGGGGCTTGGCAGAAAGTAATGTGCCAAGTCGCACGTACCTGCATATATGTACTTTTTGGTTTAAATATAGTAAGTTACCTAAGGACGTTACGTTTTTTCTAATGTAGAAATAACCTTCACTTAACTCCTACATCATCGACGTCAGAAAAGCACGAGATGGATATATATACATACATATATTGAGTGCATAGTACACAGTACATACATGAATACTTATGTATTGTATATTAACGTCGACATATTTAGGTTATGCGTTAGGCTCTTAAATGAGTGGAGTGTGTATGCTTCCATGTATGTATGTATGCATGTAGTGACACCAAGCTAACAATATATACTATTATACAATATGTGAGGTGAGTTTTGTTAGTATAACACAGCACAACGAAATTTATTGTTTTAGTAAAATAAAACCATATAAAAAACCAAAAATATATTTTATGAAATTAAAAAATTTAAATTAAAACAAAAAAAAATAAACAGAATACAAATAAATAATAAATAAAAGAAAATTGGCACAGCTAAGTAGAAGAAGGATGCAAATTAGAATGAAAAAAAAGAAAATTAAATGTGTTTGTGGAAAAGTAAATTGTAAGCAAATATATGTAATAGAGAAAATCAAAAATAAATGTGTGCAAAGCAAATTTATTAAAAGAGCTACTACAGCCCCAAAAAATGGTTTCTTTTTGTTTTAAGCTGCTGAAAGGAGCAAGTGTGGTGTGCTCGTTAAAATGTTTTTTAAGTTCATAGCTTTAAAATTAAATTTTTTTAAGTAATTAAAATAGTTAATTAAATTACATTTTTCTGTAAATTATTAAAAATTTGTGTACCTTATATTTCGCTTATATAATATATAAATACACGCCATAATATTGACAAATTTATGGCTGTTGTAATATTACATGTTTGCTATTTTTCCTTCAAATTTCTTTATTTTTAATTTATTTAAGATGATTATTTTTTTAATTGCAGTAAACGAGCACGCACACGCAGATTAAGACTCACATACACTCACTTGTGCATGCGAACGGTGTGGACTCACCTTCGCTGCCATTGGGTTTGGAGGCAGCATCGGCCAAGCAGCGTGGACAGGATGCGGTCAAGTCAATTAGACTGTGTTCCGGTGCAGCGAATGGTAGACTTTGGTATTTGAATGTGCTTGGCGTTGGTGGCGCTATCAAATGTACATACATACATACATCATACAATATATTCTACAATACATACATATCTACTACATATTATATGCATACATATATATTTACTATATAAGCCGTATGTATGTGGCTCATATGCGCAAAATGAATTCATGTCATACTTACATGACAAGTACCTATACCAATTTACATTTTCCGTTTACATTATTATATATGAATATGTAAATATATATAGATAAATATAATTTTTTTAATGACAAAAAATATGAAAACAAAATTCGAAAATGCAATTAAATGAATTATTCGTGGAGATTAAACAAAGAGCGCCGTAGTTATCATATTTTTGAGGGCGCGCAGATCTAAAGCCTATTTAAATATGTCACGCCTACATACATACATCGGAAAAATAAAAAAAATATACATACATATGTATATATTTATTTAAAAAGTGAGGCGCGCATGTGACTTTTCTTAATACTTGTATTTATGAGCTTTTTTTAGTACCAACAAATACCACAGCAAAAATACAACACAAAAAAGTGCCTCTCGAAAATGTTGAACAGCACACAACGTTCAATCCCCTTTGCATGTTCAATTAACAATTAACAAACATTCGCTCATTCAAATGCGACAACGTTTATTATTGACGATAAAATCAATCAAATTTATCGATACAGAAATGCCTGGTGGCCAATTACATTTGCGATAAAACCGTCTGCAGCAGCGAAAGGCACACATGCATGCAAACGTTGTGTGCTAACTTCTTTTAAAGCCTAGGAGTGTTAACACGAAAACGCTTGAAGAAAATTCTAATTGAATAAGACGAATGAGATCCAATTTAAGCCAAAGTTATCGGAAAAAAATTTACATTACTAGGGGTAAGAGGAACAATGACGCACACTTGGATTTGTCTGGAGATTTAATTCAATTAGATATTATCTAATGTTTATACTTGCATACATATAGGGACACAGTAGCCGAATGTGTTTGTGCACAACTATTTACTATTCGGTATGGTGTTTTAGATGTGGACGTGTGATCCGCGGATTTAACATTGACTCGAATCTATTATTTGTGCGGCAAAGATCCGGACACGCCTCGGAGTAGCAAATAATTTGCGTCTAACATAGCAAGGAAAAATCTATTGCGAGCAACCGCAGTCGCAACAATCCTTCAGCAGATTCACCACACGACTCTCGCTCCTGCTCTACAAAACAAAACCGATGGAGTAAGAGGCACACACACCCGAACACGCTTAAATTATGGAGGGAACACTTATCCCATCTGTTGAATGACGAGAGCAGTGGAAATAAGAAAGAGGATGAAGACTTCGAAAGGACGCTTCGTTAGTAGCACGTCAAAAATAAAACTCAGTTGCGGGAAGCTGTTCAACTATGTCAGCCAGGAGCTAGTACGGTAGGTGTAAGCACCACATCTTAGGTAGAATATGGACGGACTAATTCCGTTAATATAATATTTGCTGGGGCGACTTTGACTATATTTTTTGAAATGTCATTAAGAAGACTTTAAAGCATGTTAAAACTGTAAAAATTAGATGTTCTATTAGCCATTCTCTTTTGATGCTTTTGCTTTACAAATATAAAATAATTCGCATTTTGTAGATCAGAAAGATATTTGCAGCTACATAGTGAAATTAGAGCACTACCTTACATACAGTGCACTTCAAAAACCGATTTAAGCGACATCGAATTAGGAATAAGCAGGTAAAATTTTGACCAAGTTTTGAGTTTTCAATGCCCATTACAAAACAAATTTGAATACAATTCGACGATTTACATTAATGGGGGAACCGGATGTTACATACATATATTATATTATTTTGGATGGCCCAAAAAACCCGTTTTTCTTGATTCTACCACCAAATTTTGTTCGATGACCAAAAATTTGAGACATCTATGTTCGTACATAGATGAAATACGCCTATGAAATGAAATATCTACTTAATTAGGTGATTCACAGTTACCTCAAGTACTGTATTATCATACGTCTTAAAGTTTTTAACGGTTAAATAAATGTTTAGTTGACTGTAAACCACAACTATTTTTCAACGGTGTGAAAATTCATAATATGACTTGTGCGGGATCTTGTGAGCTCCTTAAGTATATATTCTTAGTCATTTGAAGCTTATGACACATACCAATACCACACCCCTAATTGTGTGTAAAGGGAAAGCCAGACAATTTCTAACAACCGCTTGGTATTTAACTGGCTCAATACTTATCAGCGCCGCACACTGGGGATTTTGCGGAAAAAAGTCAAATTTGCAACATACCACCTACGCAATGTTTAATGGTATTTCTAAATTCCAGAATAGAACCAACAATAAAATCAAAAAGAATTACTAAACTCCGACTTACAGTTTTTTTTTATAGATATGTCAAAAGTATAATTTTTTTATGGTATTGAACTGACTAAGAAAAAACTTCAAAGCCCAAGGTGTTTTTTTTCCTTTTGCTTGAGCCGACTTCGAATTTTTTATTTTTCATTTAGGGTACGATATTTTTATATATTTTAGCCGGAAGAACAAAGGCTGAAAAAAAAAAATCATATTCCTTCATATTGTTGGATCTGCAAGTTGAGCTACATTTACCTACGGTCAGAAACTAGTATCAACGTGTTGCTTAATAGCGTCTCTTTCAGTTTTAATTAATTGCAGGTGCCACCAGGTGCCACCAGGCGCCACTGATTATTTTTTGGCAATGATAATAACTAAACGCTTTCTAGTGTGTGCATAATGATAACGAAACACTTTGAATTTTGTTTTGACATTTTGAGGGTAATTCAGAATTATGAACTTACATGTTTTCTGTGCGTAAATATTTGCTGGATTATATTAATAAAAAAAAAAATAAAAAATTTATGAAAAAAAAATTTATGTATGAAAAAAAATTTTTTTAAAAAAATAGTTTTTAAGCATGATCTTTTCATACACAAATATATACAACTTCGTTAGTAGTAAAAATGTAAATATTTTTTGGGATGTATACTTTTTTCCGCATCTCTGTACAAAAATCCCCAGTGTGCGCCGCATGACTGTAAATCTTTCTCATACCACTTTTTTAACTGTTTCCGGAAAGTTTGTAAAAGATAAAAAAATGCCTTTCAAAAAGTCTTTTTTTATCATAATACATGGAAAAGTTTGAGTAATTTTGAAAACCTCTGATTCATTAGAATGCTCGCTTTACTGAACAGGTGGCAACCCAAACCAAAAGTATTTGCGAAATTCACCTCTCTTCAACCTTTTTACATTTGAATCCTCCTATTGTAATATTTGATTTATCTAATTTTTTTTTTTTATTTATTTAATTTTATTCAACTTTTTTAACAGGTGAAAACTGTCTTAAAAATCAATTGTAATCTATTTTTCAGTCCAGGTCATATGCTATCTGTGTGTAAAATTTCATACGATTTCGTTCAGTCGTTCTCACGTGATTGAGTCACAAACATACTATACATTTGTAAAATTAGTAGGGTTTACCCGGGCCCCCACCGCTTTAAATTACCTTTGAATTCACACAGGAAAAATTCACTTTTGGTATAAAATGCTTATAAATCAATATTATTTAATACCCTATAATCCCACACAAGAAAAAAATATTCAAAAAAGAATACCAAATATAATTTGTTATTTCTTCACAATAACCTCGACCTTAACATTAAGAAATTAGTTTTAAACTTGCAGGGAATAAAAAAAAACTTTTGAAGATGTATTTTTCTTAAATTAAAAAAGTCACGCGACATTTGCATTCAATAAAAATTTGCACAAGTAGCTAATAACTCTTTCACGCAAGTAAAGGGTGTATCAAAAAGCTAACATTCTGAGTTTTGCGTAATTTCTTATGGAACGAAAGTGTGGTTGCATATAAAACAGCTGACTGCAAAAAAAAATGTGAGATAAGACTAATTTCGATTAAAAAACAAGTTATTTTACGACAGAAAAAGTAAATAAAATGAGTAAATTGTGCAAGGAAAACGCTTAATACCAAATGCGTATGTACAAAAAAATTGGAGGCTTTACATTTTTTCTTCGCGAATTTTTAGAATTAATTTCTCTTTGAGAACGAATTTATTCTCAGAAATATTTATTTCATTTGCTTTGCTGCTTAATACTTTATACTGGAAAAATACTGAAGCGAAAAAAATATCGCATATATCGATCATACATTTCCCAAATTACATAAGTACGGTTCTCCAACTTGATAGTAAAGCATCAGCAGATCGATGACAATTTTAAGAACTTATTTTTACTTTTTGAATTACAGTATTAACTCACTTTATAACACCCTTTATTATTACGATAAAGGCATTAAACAATAAACAAAATGCTCAGCGAAATTAATATGCAAAAGGGTATGTGGGGGCATGAGACACGAAATCTTGACGACATGGGGTTGTAAAAGTGAAGTGGCCCAAATTAAGGTAAACAACTCAAATGTTAATTTTTCAAACCGCTATAGACAGACACGAGTTGACAATATTATAAGCAAATTTTTATTCGTGTTTGTTTATTGTAAGACATAAACGAAAAAAGAAAAAGTTCAATTACTTAAATCTAATTAGATATAAACATGCATTGACATTATTCATTGTATAATATACATTGAAAGCGATCAGTGCATAACCATGTAATCAGAGAAAATCCGAGGGTAAGGGTAGAAAGCATAGAAAGATAGGTAGGTCAGTGGAGGGCATGCGGAATTTTTAACGTGGTTGTATTGTTTTTGGCGCAGAAGTGACCTATTGCCAAAAGGGCCAATAAAAGATGAGACGAGTCAATGTGAGAGGCTGCTGTTATACGAGACCAAAACTAAATAACGTAAACGTGAGCGCGAAAGAAATGTGACGCCTGGCAACGTGAATTTTCGAGAAATGTGTAGCAGGCACGATTTGGCACGATTTCAAATAAATAAAAATAAAGAAATAAAACAGCAAGAAGCAAATACGAATGGTTTTCTTTGCCTCAGAAGAAAAATAAACTTCGGGGTAAATGCATGTAAATACATATAAACATATCGAATATATTTATAATACCAATGAGACATTCGTTGGACAACTCACAAATGTCCAACTGACGCTGATGGGACTTTGTGCCACCCGAGTTGACAACGCTAAGTGCAACAAAGTGTACTTAGTCAAGTGCAATAGTGCCTACACCCACGAAATAATGCATATATCGTATGTACGTATGTATATATTGATACACATATTCTGTTAGCTACTTACGGCACGGCATTGTGCAACTATTTAGACGTTGGGACAACAATGGATGCCGGCAAAATACATACGAATGAAAATTGCTAGTCTGAAATATTTGGCAAGTACTTTGCCAGGAAACTGTGAACATGACCTTTGAGAAGGTAAAGAGAAAATTTAGAGAAATACAAGAAATTTCACCCTGAGTGAATTAGGTTTTTATTTTTGATTTTTGTTATAAAAAAATAATGGACTATTCCATGAACTAGCAACGTTTGGAAATTATTAAAAATTACTTCAGAAAATTTGAGTTGGTGGTCGCAATGGGTCGTAATAAACGTGCCACCGGAACGCTATGCTCTTACGCTATTGAGACAACGCACCGGGCGGAGTTATTCAGTTGAAGATGAGTCAAGTCAGTCAATTCTATATCGTTAACAGGAGCTGGGAATATCTCAGTAGAAATTGTCGCAAATTTAGCATTACTTTTTCGCTTTTAATAAGAACCGAAATTTCTCCGATGAGGCTCTGTTATTTATAGTAAAGTTATTTAGAGCCCTATTGAAATCCGTGACTGAAAAGGATACATACAAGATTAACCTCAGTAATTACTGAAAGTGCGTGGTATGGTAACATAAAATTGAAGAGTCGAGCTGCGCGAAACTTCACATTGGAGACTTAAACTGGCCAAGAACAGTTGTTAAAGCAATTTGACGGTTATTTCAAGCAAAACAATCACGGAAATCGAACAAAGCTTCTTTTCTACCAAAAAAATGCAATTTGATATGCCGAAATTATTCGTGATTCGGTCAAAGAAACATTCGGTGGCGTGCCATCACAGAGGAACCATAAGGAAACAAGTAAGATCTTTTGGAAAGAATTGTTGCTGTAGATACTGCAATACAAGTTACTTCAGGCGTTCGATAGGATATTTATTTATTGTCTAAAAATTCTAATTTAAAAGTTTGAAATTTTGATGAAAATTTGTAATTTTTTTTTGAATTTGTACAAAGTTAGAAACTTGGATTTATATGATTTTCGAAGAAGAATTACTTTCATATTTGTTGAAAATTTCAAATTGTCACAGAGCACAAAAATACATCGCGCACATGCACATACACATACAGCACATAAAAATACAAAAGCAGTCTCATATAAAAATGGGGGAATTTCGTAGACTGTGTAATTGAAGCGATTCCCACTAATTTCTGCAGGCTGTCATCTTTACAACAGTTCCTTAATGAAGAGCCCATCTTCGAAATCTATATCTTTTTTGAAGTCCCTCCCAAGTCGAATTAAGTTCAAAGGTGGGGTTTTAATTTGCCAATCTTTGTAGTCAAGGTAGATACAGCAGTAAATAAAAAGCTAGGAAGTTAAAATATCAATTGCGCGCTTCACTTTTTAAATTATTGTAATTATTTTGCTAGCATAGAGTATCTCTTATGTTTTTTGCATTTTTATTGCTTGCAATTATTTTATTTTATTATTTTTATGACTGCATGAACATTTTCTTAGTAGCTTTATATTAAATTTAATTTTTTTAAATATTTTACTATTATTCTTACCTTCTTTATCTGTGAGATCCGAGAATTTAACACCACCACTAGATTTTTATAAAAGAGGAAGAGATTAAAAATTGAAACAGTTACTATTGATATAAAAGGAGTACGAAAAAATCGACGAACTATTTTCGAATTCAGAAATATGCAAGTTTGACAATTGATTTTTGTGTTTTTCATATTTTCTTTTTTGAATTAGTGCAAATTATAAAAAAATATAATATAAATAATTACTATTGTACTTTATCTCACACAACTTAAATACATTATAGCACTAAAGGTATATTTGCTGGCAGTATTTGACTTTAGTAAATGGAAAGATTATAGTTTGTAAATATTAATGAATAGTTGTTTTTAATGTTAGTATCGCTAAGGTTGTTCACAATTTTACTTCTTTGTATTTAATTTAATGCCAACAAATCTTTAATAGATTTGTGTTTTTGTTTTTATTGAGAGAAACATTTTTTTTTAATATTTTTTTTTATTTTGAATTCATTTAATTTGTTTTTTAGGCATTTACCTGAGGAGCACTGTAGCCGTTTCAGGCACACGGAATACCTGAAAAAATTATTAAAAGCTCATTTTGTTTGTCATGGTCGAGTAACAACTATTAGATTGTAATTGTTTTTATTTTTTGTCTTAAATTGTTCGCTAACGATTGCAATGGAATTTTTACTAACGGGTTTTGTTCGCTAAAAAATGTTTTGAGATTAAAAAACTTAGGTCTATTCAAAAATAATTCGATATATTAAAATTGCGTATGCTTATTAAGTTGGCCTATTTATTTATAAGTTCATACATTTCGTATTTATAAGTTCATACTTTCGAATATTAGAGAAAGCTTGTTTGCAATTTAAAAAGTAAATCATAAAATTTTTGTGACAACGAAAATGGAAGCATGGGCTGCCTATAAAATTTTAAATTTTTTCCGTAGCCTGGAACCAATGTTAGCCATTTCAAATATTGATTATAAAAATATTATTTCAGACCATTTAATGACACTTCTATAGAATTGAGCAGAAATTTATAAGATGAAACTAAATTGCGAAATGAACTTCAAGGAACTTGAGGTCTTTTATGAATACCAAAATAACTCAATTAAATAACGAGGTTTTTTTTTAATATAGAACTATAAAGACGTGTTATTGCTGTTGTTGTTTCAGTTTACTAGGCCCTGCTGATCTAACGATAGGCCTATAGGAGCAAGGAGCATCTATCAAGCCAGTTGCTCAAGTAGACATTTAGGTTCAATATGCATTGGTCAATTACTATACAAACACTAATGTAGGTTCGTTTTCTGAACCTTCTGTTAATGTGAACATAACGAAAGAGGCTGATGCATTAGTTTTCGGGTACGAAAACACGAAAGCTGTGCATTAAAAAAATACATACATTTTTTGGTATAAAAAAACTCAAGGATAGGAAAAGAGAAAAAAGGAGTAGTTCTTGTAAACTTGAGTATTCGAAGGGCACAAGGAATTACATTTTAACTCAATGCAATAAAATGTTCGGCAGGCCATGAAAATCCTCTGAGAGTATTTCAACTACGAAAAAGCTACTCAGAAGAAACCATCTGCCGTTCGGAGCCGGCATAAATTGCAGGTCCTTCCATTTGTGAAAAAAACGTCAAGACGCGCAACACAAATACCAGGAAATATACTTGCCGAAAATGAATCAAACCTGTTGGCAATGGCGAGCGCTACAGTCAAATCACATCAAATGACCTTTTGGTGCCCCACGCTATTACCAATCGTTGAAGTGCTAAAAGATTGTAACATGGCGTTGCATCATGCTATACCTGAATCAGGAGAAATGGACCTGCCGATTGGCAATCTAGATCAGGAGATAGGACTCTCTTAGCGCAATTTTTGCGGTGACAAGTCAAGTCATTGGTCTATAATGTTAAGCGAGCCACGCTTGCCCACTTGTATGTCGACGGATACGACCGGATGGACGGATACCAGACGCAGTAAAGGTAACCATACGCCCGAAATAGTTATTTACCTTGAATGTCTTACAATCTACAAGGTAATAAAGCAAACATTTGATGATTTAATTGAGTTCTTTGTACGTTATAAAACATAAAAGTTAGTGCGCCCGGCTTCATAGCAGAAGCAAAATGTATTGGAAGATTCATATATGCGTGATTTAATAATGAATATTTTTGTATTGATATGAAACATTATTTCGAAATGAAAGATAGATTCAGTTTATATTGGATATGTCACCGTTACATCGCACTTGCCAGTGCCAGAGGATTAATTTTCAGGCGGAACTATATTAGTCACTTCTGCGCCATGCTGTTTCCACATAAGCACGAAGGCGCGTCCACATAAGAGTCAACGCTGGCAATTCACACTCAATATCAGAAAAGGAGAGGATGTCACTATTCCAGTCACGATTTTTTCCTAACTTTGCTCAATAAATTCTAAATCAAAAACGTCCATACCTATAAAAAGAACACCCCCGTTATTTTTGTATTTTTGCTAGTACCTACTAACGCGCCGGATTTTTGTTATTTAATTAAAATTAAATAAATAATATGTGACCTACTTCGTGAGATGACCTTTTATGGTGATCCCTATTCACTGTACTATGTATTGGGTGTGGAAGATATTGGAAAACATTTCTCAACATTAATCGTATTGTACGATTTTGTAGCATAGCTATTTTTAACCCGTTAGTGATGGAAAATATGAAGCTTATACAATGATGTACCATATATAAAAGCTTAGAGATTTCCAGGAGAGCAAATTACATATGTTCATATATATAACTTTTGGCAAAGCAATTGATTGCATAAAAAATAACTTCGAACTTTTGACAAAACAGCATAAGACGACTTGGCACTTTGCATGTGTTAAACACTAAATTGATGGATTCTAATGCAATATTTGAGCCATAGATCTTTAGTAGCCTTAGTTTGCCAACTCATTTAAGAAATTGTGATTTTTTCATCTAAAACAAAAACTTATTTTTGTTTTTTGGTTATGAATCCAAGTTTTTGATTACAAATGTTAAAGATTCCGTAGAACGCAGCACTTTATCAATTTGTTCGCAGAAAACACCAAGCCTATTTTTTGTTTACATTCCAAAGGATAAATAAATAGTCGGTTCCTTTTTCTCTCGAATGATACAATTTTACTTTACATTAAATTTAATTCTTTATATAATTTGCTCCCAGTAAGTCTTCGGTAGTTAGATAATAGTAAGTACAACAACAACAATTTAATACATATATTGTATTCTTAAAAAGTTATAATGGCGCATATTCACAAGTGTTTGCTAATATTATGTGTAAATAATCAAACCGCAATCGTCTAATATTAATTAGTTTCTGCTGTATAAATAATATAAAAATCAACTTTTTTGTTATTCAGAAAAATTTCAAATACTCGTAGTAATTCTGCATACTAGTTTTTCATGTTTCCACCAATTTAATTTTTTACGGAACTTTATTTTTTCACGTTTTTATAAAAAAACAGGAAGAACGAAGTTGAGATATGTATTACTACATATATGTATATACCTTTAACATACATGTATCTATTTTTTGTTCTTCCAAATAATTCAGTGGGAATTTTTAAGGGCATGTAAGGATAAATTATTCAAAGGGCATTATTATACTATATTTGTTTGGATAAATCTTCTCTCGTTTGATATCCATATTGTTAGCATAGAGTATTTAAAGTGATTTGTTTTTTGTAAATCTCGTCCTTTGAAATCCTTATCTCTAATCTGTAGTTTCACGTGCAAGTGAATTTTTTCCTGGATACCTTTTACTGACACTAGTTGTTATAGTCGCTTTTCAGGTGCTCAATGAGTATATCTAAGTGATATGTTTTTGTTTTTGCACGTATATGTATCTGCGCTTAAATTTGTATGATATGAAGCAATAAGCGCAGAGTTTTATATGCGCTTATGAAGGATTTGCCGATGAAATCGGTGCATCCAAGTTTTGTTATGTAGTTTTTATCGGCCTTTTGTAATCTGTTTTGTCGACCGCAAATGTTATACGAAATGTGAACAGAGAATCCGAAAACAATTAAGATTTTAACTTTTTTACCGCTAACATTTTTGAGTTCGCAATTTTCTTCAATAAATATTGATTAGATATTTGTTGAACAGTGATGCCAAATGTTAATACGGATTATAGACTGTTGTCGATGTGAGTTGTTCTTTTTTTTGGTGTGAGCGCAGACAAATATGTATGTACATACATACGTAAATCTCATTTCATATTTCATTTATATACATACGAGACGTCTTCGATCCGCAATGCGTTAGCCACTGGCGAATAGATGAAGCAATTGGCATAAAAAACATATCTTGACAATTACATTTGGTACGAAACACAAAGCGTTTTGACCGAGTACGACCAACCCGGAGTTCTTTTCCTTTTCTGCTCTTCCAAAAGTTATGAGGTCTAATGAAACTTGCCTCTTATCGACAGCATTGAAAGTAATGAGCGCCGATTTTTGCTCGATAGCTTTATTTGTGCTTTAACACAATCTTTATTTATTCTTCAAAATCAATTTTGTCCCCTTCAAAGTACTAATGGCCCTTTTTACCCAATTATTGAAAAAGTTGTTCAACTGAAGCAAACGAGGCCTTTTCTTTTGGTTTGATTCTTCGCTGAATAGTCTGCCCCGATTTGATTTCAAAGATACTCTTACATAATTACGCAGGCCGACAAGAATTTTCACCAGAAGTCAGAGTTATTTTTCAAATTTTTGAACGTTTTCTTTCAATTATTCTGGTAGCTCAATTTTTAAGCACATTCATCATGAATGGCAACTTCGATTTCGTGTTTTAAAGCATCAATCGTCTGGTTCGCATAGCATTTGTCCTTAACGGCTCCCCACAAAAAATAGTCCAACGGGCTTAAATCACAGCTCCGAGGCGGCCAATTGATATAGGAATTTCGGATGATTATTCGGTTTTCAAAAACGGTCGCCAAAAGTTCGAGTGTAACTTTGGCAGTGTGACAAGTTGCACCGTCCTGTTGAAACCAAATGTCGTCCATGTCATCCTCTTCAATTTTTGGAAACAACTCGTTGTGCATGTCACGGTAACGCTCGCCCGGTAAAAATGGCCCGATGATGACGCCAGACGAAAAACCGCACCAAACAGTGACTCGTTGTGGATGCATTTGCTTCTCTACAGTAACGTGTGGATTTTCTGAGCCCCAAATCCGACAATTTGGCTTATTGACGTAGCCACTGATGTGAAAATCAGAAAATAAGAAGACTCACCTCTTTGGAAATAGGTTTTCAATATTTCCCAATTTTGTTCAAGCGTATAGCGGCCCATTTCGTAAATGTCAAACCTTTATGTAAATTATGAACACATTTGACATGTCATTTGTGTTACCATTCTCAAAAAAATAGGTGGTTCAAAAAGCAAACGCTATATGGCCCACCCTGTATATCATAATTCTGAATATACCTATTTTCTTCTCTATCTCGAATCCGTTAGGTAGGAAACAACATCAATGTACACTAGCGTAAAATTCCATACCCACAATGCATTAACCCGCACGGTTATAAAAAATTGGAAACTACGTATTTTCAAAATTAAGTTTAGTATATGTATTTATTTTATTGAAAGTAAATATGAAAACGGCTCTAGAAATACTGGCAATTAGTTTGACAGTTACAATATTAAACAAAAAAAGTTTGAAGCAAAATTTAATTTTAGTTATGATAACGAACTAAGTTAGGTTAGGTTAGATGATGTCTCCAAGGGTAAGAGAGTTAACTTGGAAGTAAAATTTAATTTTATCCTTAATGGATTGATTTTAATTGATTTTTATTTTATTATAGAATTGTTGCACGTAGCTCTAACAATGCGATAATTTTCAGATATTTATTTTTCTTTTAAACGTCGACAGTAAAAAAAAGCGTTAAATAAATTTTAAGTACAACTATGAATATGCGCGAAATACTTTTCAATATATGTATATGAATGTAACTGATTTTTTTGAAGTAGGTACATTACTAAAATTCTGCGTTATTACTATTGTTATGCAATCACCTCAAATAATGACTTTAGTAACGACTATTTTCTTTAGTACTCATTAGGCATTATAATATTTACAGAAAGTAAATAAATTTCAGTTATTAAAAGTGAGGTTTTTAAGAAAAAAAAACGAATAAGAATTGTAATAAATTATCAAATGAATATAGTATTCAACATACCTTCCATCCTAAATTTTCAAAGAATGTGCACAGACGGGATTGGCCAGTTGTTTTGCCACCACATGGACCTGCAAAAATAAACAATTTTTATATTTAATAAAAAATAAAGAATATTGTAAGCATTTTTGAAATAAATATAAGCAATACCTAAATAATTGAGAACATGCATTGCGCAGTTATTATAGGTATGCAGGTATGTAAGTATTTCCCCGCTGTTAAAATGCAATTTCAACACCACGAGGGGCTGTATTATCAACACCCCCACCATCTCCGATTGCGAATATTCGCATAAACGAACATCCATCAGTATAATGCGCGCGAATAAGTAAACAAAACCAAAATGTTTAGTTTGCATGATACCCGCCAAAAATACCATCCCCAACTTCGAAACACACGTACAATATTCAAACTTAATGGTGCAGTGGGAGAACTTCCGAGCAAAGGATGGCCGGCCTTCCTTCCATACAACAGCAACACCATAAAGCCGATGATACCCAAATACCAGTATCTGCATATATCTACGAATGCACGTAAAAGCGAGTATACACATACAATCCAACTACACAGTGTACATAAATAAATATACACAGCATCTAGCTGACCTTGAGACAATAAAAAAAAAACAACAACAGCCCACCACTAACAGAGAAATTTTCAACATGCGCGCCCATTTCATACTTTCGACTTGGCAGTTATCAGTCTGGACGGGCCCACTGGACCATAAGGAATGTATATGTATGTATGTATATATTTTTACATGAATACATTTAAAACATAATAAATAAACTGAAACTTGATTCAATTGATTGAAAATTTGCAAACATCGTATAAGGAAGTAATTATATGTATGCACGTATGTACTATTTTACAAAAGAGTGCTTTCTACCTATCGCGTTGCTTGTGAACACATCATGGAATGAACAAGGCTGTGATTAAGCAATTGGTGTTAAATTGAATGTGATTGAAATGGAAATTTATTTTAACAAATGTATGTTAGCATATATGAAAGCAAACATTGATTAGAATGTACTCGTACATATGTATGTACGTCTGTGTAGTAAACAAACTATAGTTTTCCAATTGAATGAACTACAACCTGTGTATGGACATTTGTGAAGACAAGTAGAATCGATGCACCGACCAATATCGGTTACCAAGTAGTTAATGTCATTTCACATTACCACTCACAATTGACGTTAGCAGTGTGAACAAGATAATAACACGCCATAAACAATTGCCATGACTAGGTGCTTATACAGTATTTCTCATAATTCTTTTCACTATTTAATATTGTATAAGGCGTCTTCGCCACTTATCTGCCCTTTATCTCTGGGCTCTGCTCACTTGATGAAACATAATTACTTTCAATGCAGCCAACTCTGACTCCGAACGGCAAATGCTGTCAATATATGTATTTATACGAGTATATACCAGTTGTTTCATTAACACTTGGCGAATCGAAGAGGCCTACAGTATCATTATTTTATTAATAGATTCGATTATGGCATAATACTTAGAATTCCTTTTTTGTAGCAGAAAACTTTGCTGGCGTTTTCTCTTTGTTCTAGTAAACATAATTAGTTATTTCAACGTTTAATATGCAAAAACAACCACAAAAACAAAATTGCGTTATATTTTGGGTTGTCTCAAACATAGAAACATAACAGTTATCTATGTGTTTTTTGTATATTTTTGGTTGCTGCTGCACGTAGAGCTGATGAGCCAAGTAGTTACAAGTGATTCGTGGTGTTCATTATATCGCATCAATAAGGAAACGTCTTTGCAATTATTCTATTGGATTTAAGTTGGTACTCAAAAATGCCCAATCCAGAGCAGTGATCGAATTGTCTTCGAAAAATTATTTGCAACAAGGGTAGTGTGCTTCGGACCATTGTCGTGGTGAAATTTCCAAATCACCGGTAAATCCTCCTCTGCATAAGATATCATTACATTTTGAAGTATCTGACCATAGTTGACAGCATCCATATTAGCTTCAATATGAGGAATTGGCCCGACACCATTACACGAAAAGCAGTCCGACACCATTATTGATATAATGATAATTGTGCGACGAACTTGTGGTCGAATGCTACACGTTTTGGCCGTCACACGTACTTCCTACTATCAGGACATTTTCTGCTATTTTATACTAAGAAAAACATAAATATAAAGAAATAAAGCATTAAAAACCATCGTTTTTGAATGTGTTGAAATATCGTTGTTGTGTTGAAATATCACTGTAGGATAATCCGGTCTTTTGAAACTCTAGGATTGCTTTTTGAAGAGCTGGGGTTCAATTTTTCTCTTTCGATATTATTGAATCGTTTGAACTTAAGTAATGTGCTGCAGGAATACTCCAGATACATCATTTTAACAAAATTTTGGACGAATATCGAATCGTTCTTAAGTATGGTATATTTCTCACAAAAATTGCAGTACTTCTACTAAAACGCAAAAACTCCATGCGAACCCTTCAAAAGAAATAGATAAATGGACGCATTTCAATGAATGTGATCACTTCAAATATATTCATGCTCAAAAAGTACCATTACGGCAACGTACTCGTTAAAAGATGCACATATGTATATGGTTGTCAGCGCATCGTTCCTAAGTATTTTTCAACGACTATATACAGTACATCACTGGCGCATTTTGAAGATCGGATTTTTTATAGTCTCGATAGAGGAGTTTAAATTTTCTTGCCGCTGAGTGGCTTTTACCGGGCAGAGTAAAGCGAACATTGAGCATCAAAAAGCTTTGTCTAACAGCGATCGCCATCCTCGGCAAGGAATGACAAACATTCACATATGTACTTATATTATATTTCTACCGTGAAAGATTTTTCATAAATAGGTCCCTTAAGGGGTTACATCTAGTTAGAAGCCCTGAAAAATGAGGTTTTTAAAAAAATTTTCCTGAGAAAACTTCTGAATTAATTGTTTTAAGCCTTTGTACACATATTATGGTAACTTTGAATAATATTTAAAAAAATTTTATTTGCAAGAATAACAGTTTTTATAGCTGCTACAGTAGATTTCCAGGAACCCCTCCCAAAAAAGAAGTTTTACGGTGACCACTATATCTCCGAAGTGGATTATCCGAAATGAAAAAACCAAACGGATTTGATTAAAGTATTGTATATTCTTGTAATTAATCGAAGGAATAAGCAAAAAAAAATTTATTGACAAAATGGCGGCTTCTCAAAAAAAAAAATCTATTTTTTGGAATAGTTTTGGCCTTAAATTGTGTATAAACAAAAAAATGTTTATCGGTTTTAAAAAAGCTTCGATTAAGTACTAGAAATAATAGTTCAGAAGCCGGTGTAAAAATTTCAGACTAACCGGTTTAGCCGTTTCCGAGAAATCGTGGTCACCGACTTTCAAAACACAGTTTTGAGAAAAACAAGGTTAAACGCCGGCCTGCTAATTAAAAAGCTCTGACGCGTCGTTACATTTATGCGTATAACTTCAAAAATAATCTTCGGAATGACTTGAAATTTTCATAGTGTTTACTTAAATATATGTACATTACAAAAATGAAATAAAAAAAAATCGATTTTTTGAAAATTCTAACTAGATGTAACCCCTTAATTTGTTCGACAATACTAAAAACTTATCTACAAATTAGAGAAAAATCTTGACCTAAACCCATTTCACGGATGCTTACGCTATTATTAGTTATTATGTGTTTATTATTGGTTTATGCAACGAAAATTACAACAATAGATGGTATGCAGCTGAAAGGACAGTCCTTGGCCGGTTGTCGTAAGAACGTGGTATAATTGATAGATATTCACTTTTTTGGGTTAGATCTTCAAAACAAACATCTAGCGCAAACAAATAGAGTTTCGCAAACATCTAAAGACACAGTAAAATTTTATTTTCAAATGGTAATCAACATTTTTTCTTTTTGAATTTGACAACTTTTATTCTCTGAAGTGTAACGCCGTTTCTGCCATACAATTAATACATGCTTGAATTTTATTTTATGAAAGAAAAAGCCTTAGTTCGTTAATAAGAAATATTAACAAAAATCAACTGTTTTTTGTAATCACTTGAAATTGGCTATAAAACATTGTTTTTATTGTTGTTATATAGTTTTGTTGTGGTATAAACAATATTTTTTATAAAAAACAGTGGTGTGTTTATAACTTTGCAACGGGTGTGTGTGAGAAGAAATCGTAGAAGCACGAATTAATACTCGTAGTGGTTAGGGCAAGCATATGCCTTTAGCATACATACACACATATATTTTTTGTTAAAATTCATTAGGAACTTTAAAGGATAGCCCAGAGAGAATTTTTTCAAACGACATTACTGTATTATATTTTTATACTATATATTTTTTTTAATACAATAACATATGTGTATGTAAAATCTATAGTTTCATGAGCATATAAAATTTTGTATGGATAACTTTTACTGTCGCACCGTGTAATATACCGAGGATCAAATGTTGTACAAAAATGCAAATCGGGAATTGAATGCGATTTGCCTCACTATATCCGAAATCTCGTAGCTTAACTCTTCAAACTACCACCTGCAAACACATATAGGCATGTATTCGCCCTTTAACAATCAATAAAAGCAATCAAAGCACGTAATGCGCTAAGTTCCTCTGAAAGGCATGAACGCCGCTGAACTTGGAAACAGATATGCCTTGTTTTTCGTCTTATTATTCTAAGCTTTTTTCTTTCCTTTGTAAACCTGGACTCTTATAGCGATAAGTGATGGTCGTGTCAACAGAATTTCAAAACTCAGAACAGAAGTTTCGCATATTTTGTTTAAAATGGTTTTTAAAAATCCAACATTTGCCCACATACATGCATAAAAATGCATAAATTATTAAAGATTATTTACTATAAATATACATATGTACAAATGTGCGCATAACTAGATACACCATAATAAAAGTAAAAAAAAAGCAAAGCAAGAATATACAAATATGTATATGTAAGTTATTCAATAATGTATAATTGTTGCTTGCTTGCACTACCAACAGATATGTGCCATTCAAACAAGCACATAAAATTCTAAAATTTGGCATATTGCGCGGCCATCCGCCGGTTAGTCGGCCTTTCATCAATTTCTTTCGTTTTTCGTGCCAACATATAAATACATACATATGTACATCCTTCCACTGATCGGTGAAAACGATTTTTAAAATAGCATTGACGCAGAAGCGAATAGCTTGTTCTTTGCAGTGAATGTTTTAGTAGAGGCAGCAGTATCTATCACCACATTTGCTCTTGGCTATTTTGAAGTCTGCTTTAGGTATATATACATACGCTACTTTTCTAAAAATTGTAAGCATGTTATTGCAGTCAAGAATTGAAATACGATTTCCATGCTTTTTAGTAGGATAAGCACATGCATTTCGAAACTGCTGTCTCCCTTCAATATTTACAAACTGATTTTCGTTGAAAACAAACCCGAATAAAAAGGTCCGCTGTCTTAATATTGATGGAGGAAGCCCACGTGTAAAATGACAGAAGGCACTGACACATGAGACACTAACAAAAATCTCAACGCGCTGCACCGGTCGGTATGAAAAATGTAATGGCAGGTATAGGAATATTTACGACACAATAAAGCAGTTTTTGATTTATAGCTTGCTTCCTTCTATCCTAGACAAACAATGGCAACTCAAGAAATAGATAGGTAACAAAATTCACGAACTTCAGTTGGGTTCTAATGCAGGCGATCCTTATTTATCAGTATGTATGTTGTTGGCTTGCAAAACACGTGCAACAGTATTGCTCTACGTATATAAATAATGTACTGTTATTGACCCTGAAATCTACGCAATCACTGGCGCAATCGCAATGCGAATTTGCTGTCTTTTAATCAAGGCCTTGCACATGCATTCTACTATCTTTTATCCACTACATCAAACATTTCTTAAATTTATGAAGCTTATAAAGAATATACTGAATTATGGCTCAGTGGCGAATGCACTTACCGCCTGTTAACACCACTTTGTATACACGTCTTTTTGTGCTGCCATTTGTTTTGGCCAATTTCAATCCTGCTCGTGGATTCAGCTTTGGTGATGTCCTTTCCGGTTGCTGCTGCTGTTTCTGCTCTTCCACTTTCTTTTCAGAGTCCTGTTGCTGTTTGTTTGACTGTTGCTTTTGCAGATGTTTGCCATTGGCATTTTCTATTGTAGCGTCCTTGCGCTCCATTCTTGCCCAATTTAAAGGATTTTGACGCACTCAAAAACACTCACCGAACTCTTGCTTTGCGAAGCTGATTGATTCGCTCAGTCTCAATCAGATTTGCTACGCGATTGTGCAGCGCACTGTTATAGATTTGTTGATTGACTTATTTGAACTACGAGCAATGCTTGTGGTCTCGATTTTTCCTTTCCTCAATGTGTGCTTTGATTCTGTTTAATTTGTTTTTTATAATTCTTGTTGCTGTCATATGATACTCCCTTTTGTAATTTTATACATGAAACCCGTTGATGTTGGCTAGATGTTGTTTCCTATTCTGAGTTGAACTTGATGAATTCTCACATTGAACTATGTGCAGTGGGAATTTTTCCGCTTCCGCCAAAAAGTTAAATACCAAAATATTTAGCTTAGCACGAGGGGTAGGATCGTCTTCAATCAACAATGAAGCAACGACCAGGTATGGGCCGAATATCAGAGTTTCTGTCTATTCTGTTTATGATTAAACATTTTTACGGTATTTGCGTAATAGAAATTAGTTGAATTTCACATTCGCAGACACATTGAAAAGCCGAAATATAAATTCACGGTTAAACACGAAACACAAATTTACTAGAGCCAAATCACTAAAATGACTGAGAGAACATGGCCGCAGAGCTCCCCTTTTTATGTAAATCTCTATAAAGGTGCCAGATAGATCCAAGCCATTAGGAGGCTCAACAAATTTTGAATATATAGAATTAATAGTTGAAAGAAAACGACGATTGAGGAAAAAATTAAATAGAAATTTTTTTAAATATTTAATTTTAATAAGCCATCTTGGAATTAAAGATTGTAAAATGTTAATGAACAAATTGCATAGAGAAAATGAGAAGGTGGCAAGGTAATATGAAACGAAAGAAACGGAACACTATAGTGCCAGATGAATGGAAATGTAAACGACTGCATACAAGGTGAAATCAATAAAGCAGCTGATTTAGAGCTTGCGATTTAGTGGTTTGAATGTAAGAGAGGGCTGTTTATTTGCTATGGCATTATCTGTGCACATTCTCATTGCAATTTTGAAATTCAAACCACCGAAGTGCAAACACAATATATAAAATATGGTTGTTACACCGAAACTGTGGTCGTTGCAGCAGTTTACTAAGCTCTACCGGGCGCGTTGATTTTACTGGTCATCTTCGTCAATCTCATCTAACGGTAGGCCAGGAAGTTGCTGTTTCGACGAGGTGGATCCAAAATGAGAGGTGTGCTCGATAAATGGATTTAATGGAACACGTAGGTAGAGGGTTAGTGTGGTGCCGGGTATCTTCATAAGCTAGTTATATGTTAAGTATGTCGGTGTCGATTCTAGGTAGGTAGAAGTTTAACCTGCTACAATAACTGGAACGCAATACTGCAACTAGTTCTGCTTCACCGAAGTCACCTTCTGTGAATTAGCCTTGGCCAGCAAGAATTATAGAGAAGTAAATTGCGCCTTCCAAATTCGCTGTGTCGCAAGAGTCCATCAATAAACAAACAAAAGGAAGAGGAATTACTTGTTTGTGAAGAGTAGGCGAAGGCAATGGAAACAACCCAACACAAGAAACTATACGTACACATATACTTTCTTGTCACGGTATCTTCCGCATAAAAACGCAAACAAACTGCATTTGGAAGCTTTTTATTAATTTGTGCTTTCACAATTTAACATACGGTACTTCGTTTCTATTAGTTTTATTAGTTTAAATCTCACAAATCACAATATTACCAAGCTATTCATTGAATAATCACAAACATGTAATTTCTCCTACTTTTGTTGGTTTTGTTCATTTGTTTTGTATTGGTAAGGAAGCTGACGTCAAACTTGTCCAAATCGCGAAAAATGAAGTAACTGTTATTTAATCGTGCCACTTAAAGTACTCAATTCGCCTTGCTTGGCCAGAGCAGAAGAGAAGGCAGAAAATCAAGGTGAATTTATATAGGGTGGTATTCAATAATGATAGAATACAAAAGCGCGTCTTCCGAATTCCTTGTCAAGTCAACGCTTATGAATATTCAAACAAAATGAAGATAAACTACTTGTCTGTGAAGAGTAAGCGAAAGCTTAACACAAGAAATTATATACACCCACTTTCTTCCCATGTGCTTTGCGCAAAGATTTTTGAATTGTATTTCTTCCAATGATTGATTTGAATTTGTAAACGGTTAAGTAGTTATTGAAATATTTACGTTCTTGAAATACGTAAAATTGATATTGGACCTCCTTCGATATCTTCTCCATTTTTAATTTATGAAAGGCATGAAAACTACAAAGGAACTAAAAAAAAACACTTTTTAATTTTGTGATTGTACTACTGCTATTCTCCTTTTTCAACGAGCTAGGTGTGTTGATTTCGCTTCGTCAATTTTGATGATTTTTTACAGTTCACCCCAGTCGAGCGATTTCGATCGAGTCGGCGTGACATCATTTGTTACAAAGAGCCAAAGACAAGCAAGAATGATGGCATATATTGTGGCAGAGAATGTTGATATCAAGGCGATAATACACTAGGTGATTTCGGCATTATTCTTGCGATTTGCTATTTAGAACGGTCAAAGTGTCCTGCTTCTTTGTTGTTATCTTTGTTTGTTTATATTCTAATTTCGACTTTCAAACTATCAAACTCAAATTGCAAAATCAAAATTCATATGAATGTTATTGCTCTAGCGAAATCACCATCTCTGAATTCGCCTTGCTTCTCTGTATGCTCTCAGTACTCAATTCGCTATGCGTGGTATGCTCTGCATTTGCTGCGTTGAATTGGAAGGCAAGTGACGTGTAAACACGCAATTTAATATTAGCATTGATTAAGCACTGTTTGGTGTAAAAGTTCTAAACGAAAATTGTGTAAAATGCATTAAATATATACAAAAAGTTTAATACAAAGTAGGGCACAAGAATAAAGCACATAATAAAAATGATACGGAGTTGTTCAAATTTCATTTGACAACTGTTGCGAATGATTGTATGAGGAGCAGTGGACGCTAATTGTCAGCTGATCGGTGAGGTAGCAATGTTGTTGCACTCTTGCATAAATCCCCGATAATTATTGGAATAATTCGATTTTGAACAATAATCACAATTAAAAACATTAAATATTATATAGAAAGAGTGAATCCTAGCCGCCGTGATTGTTCAGAAAAGACCAATTGTAATTTTTGGCCTTAAATAAAAATTGGTGTTGATATATAGCAACATTGTACGACCTTCACCACCAGCTGTGCGCGGTTAAAAATCTATGAAATCTAATTCTTAAAAATTCAATGTGATTTTCGTATCAATAATTTAGGTGCACTTTTACACTTAACATTTTAATTGTAACGAATGATTAGTGTATGTGAAATTTAAATAATAAAAAAAAAAAAAAAACGAAAAGTTAGGAACTGTAATGAGAATAAGAAGATTGGCAGCGCTAGCCTTATTAAATTTGCTGAATAATTTGCTGCACGCCTGGCATTTGATAGCAGTCCTTGAACGAAATTTCAATTATATTTTACGAAGCATACTTCCAACGTTTTTCTCCGATACGATGGATGGCGAAGGTGGTGAACAACGAGATCCCATGGAACAACATGAAGCTGAGCCAATGGAAGAGGATATGGAAGATCAAGTAGTAATGGGTCTAGGCTACGATGACGAAACAGATAATGAAGATGATGCTTATGAAGACGAGCATGAGGATGACAACGCGTCAGATACGTCAAGTGAAACTGATTCTAATTATATAGTGGAAATGGATAGCGATGACGCATTTGAAAGCGATTATGTAGCGGGCTATGGTGGTGGCTACTCAACTAATTCAGAAAGCGATAGTGAAGTTGGCCACAAAACTTCTCGCAGCCATTGGAATGACGGTTCAGGATGTCGTGTACCTGTCATATCGTTATATGCTTTTAAACCACAGCGTTTGCTTAAATGCAACTACAAGAAATTTTGCCCACCAAGGGATTATCCTTTTGCGCGTAGTGGACATCGTGTAGTCGCATCGGAATCACACCTTTACACATTAGGAGGCTACAATCCAAGAAATAGAGAACATGGGACGGGCATGCTTTTCCAAGAGCTGTGGCGCTATAATTTCGCTACTAACCGATGGGTGCTATTGCACAATCCTACAACGAATCGAAATATGCCAAGGGAGTTAGCATCAAATGCGCTTATCATTAGCAACAATTTATTGATTGTAAGTATATTTTTTGACATCGTTAGCTACTAAATTTATCTTTGTGATTCCAGTTATCAACACATTGAATAAAATAATTGAAACAAATGGCATATAAAGTTTTTTTGTAACATACTCGTTTAAACATTTGCTTTTATTTCTTATTTTATTACTTAGTCATATGGCGGCACCGGCTATCCATTTGGTGAATCTTGCTCAAACGACTGTTATATATATCAAACAACAGGTAAAAAACCGAGTGTTAAGCGAATAGAGGCTACTGGTGATGCGCCAATTCCGCAATATGGGCCGGGAATAGTTTTACACGAACATTATTTATATACTGTTGGTGGAACAACTGGCTATGATTACTCTTGTGATGTGCATCGCTTAAATTTGCGCACACGAGTGTGGGAATGCGTATATATCTGTCGTCCAGATATACGCGAAGATCCAGAGGGGCGTTATCGTCACGAAGTTGTCTACGATGGGCAATACATATATGTGCTGGGTGGTGGTACATCGAATTTAGTGTATGATTTACAACGCATCCCCGCATTTAATTTAATTACAAACCGATGGGAATATTTCGTCACATTACCCGATCGAACATCACAAACAAATCTAACAATCGAGCGACAAAATTCCGGATATCCAAACCCACGAAAGTGCTTTTCCTGCGTACAGCACACGAAATCGAATGGTGAGGTCGAAGCATTCATTACAGGAGGCTTGCAGGTGCGTATTAATTAAATTTAGTATTATTAAATTATTTTTGAAGTTGGATATCCCTTTTCCATTTGCAGGCCGATCAAGTATATTTTTCAGATATATGGAGATTAAATTTTACTACTAAGCAATGGACACTTATAAAAACAGCGTCTCTACCAAAAGCTTTGTACTTCCATGCCGCAGCGCACAGTCAAAATGGTTGTATGTACATATTCGGTGGTATTGAATATGATGAAAAACGTATACGACGGTGCAATGACCTTTATAAAATGTGGATGACCATACCATTATTAAGTGAAATTTGCTGGGAGGCAGTGTTACATTACAGACCAAATCTCAAATTGAATGGCCACTCACAGCTGCTTAAAATGGGCATACCACTGCGCTTTGCACAGAGATTGTGGCATTCTTCAAAGGCCAAATGATTATACAATAAATGAAGAGATATATGGTATGGTATGTCATGTAACGAGCAATAAGAAGCGAAAAATTTTATGTTTCATTCTAGATATAATAACATAATTATTGTTTGCTAACAATTTGGGAATGACATAGTTTCATATGGAAGAAATGGAACCAAAAGAATAAACATAATAAAATAAGACATTAATAATGAGTAAAAATGAAAAACGCTAATTAATATGAAAATAAGAGTAATTATTTTTATACGCTACATATGTGTACGAGCAGTTGTGGCGATTTTTTTACAATATGGTTCATATACTGTCAATGGATGCTCAGATCACGAATTCAAGAAAATTGTACCATAAGAGTGGAAGCAGGATCAAGTGGCCAATCGGGCAACCAGACCAACACCAAATTTAAAAGGATAATAGTCTGCCGTCTGATTTAAAGTTGATATCCATGAGTCTATGCGTAATTAAATTCGCTTTTTCCAGATTAACGATAGAAACAAATTATTTTCAATAAAGAAAAGATACCAAGTTTTTAAATCAAGGCCGCGGTAATGTGCTAAATAGAGATTGGCCTCGAATGCCTGCAGTTTTTTTCTGTCCACTACTATATTTAGTTACATATATCTACTATATATGTGTATGTATAGTACACACATACATATTTAATTTAATGCAATACAACATTAGTAGAGAACGACCGCACTTCGGTTTCGGCCACATAAGTTTTTTGGCTCCGGCCGAAGAAGAACCCACTCTTTGGCAGAACATTTCTTTCACATTTTTTGTTCAAAGTTTGTATTGAAATTTAGTATTTGTAATAGTTTTTGAATACTTCTATCAAAGCCCACATTTTACTTCATTCAGTGCTTTAGAATATTTGCTCTTCCATCGAGTGTGACTAGGGAGCAATTGCTGCAAGTCAGCTCTAAACCGATACACGGGGCCGAAAGATGAAAATGCTATTATAATAAACTTCAATTATTATCAATATAAAATTATTCAACTATAAGTATTCAATAATTACTACATGTATATATGTAAAAATAAGTTGAAATTAATATAGTTGATACTTATTTATGTATCTGTTTTGCTTTTTTATTATTAGAACAATACTCAATTTTTGAAAAAATCGTTGGTTGTTTATTACTTCCACCCTTTGAAAAGATCGGTTCTTCGGCCTTAAAATTTAATGTTCGGTCGTTCTCTAACCATTTGTAACCGCTAGTAAAGGAATCAAATAAAGCCACAACCCGAATGATGATAATTAATTAATTAGTTAGATATTCAAAACAATTTATTATTAATATTACTGATATCTAACTGTAGAAAGAATGTAAGATTTCAAAGAAATTTGTATGTATGTATATACATCTTTCGGCTCATACTCATTAACGTAATAATAATTCGATTTCGTACATTTGTAATCGAATTTAAAAACAATCTGATTTTAAATTACTTTTATTTGCATTTGTTTCAATTATAGATTTCAAAGCAGCAACTCTTTGCTAGCAAAAAGTTGTAAACACTTAAAAATTTAGTGGTAAACGATTTTTAATAAAGGAAGGAATACAGCGCAGTTGCAATTTTCAGCCAATAAGCTTTCATAAATACATACATACATACATCCAATAGAAACCTCTAAATATGCTCATGTATGTACTTCTAATTATTGCCATTGCGATTGTGCCTGAGATTTAGACTTGTACCAACAAAGAAATGTAAATATGTAATTGCTATAATAAATTAAAAAGAGTTTAATAGATTCATCGAAATGTAAACGTCTTTGTTTACGCGGAGTGCCTCCGCAGTGGTTAATAGAAAACGATCAAGGCCGGGGATGCGCCTTTTTATTGGCTGCATGCAAATTTGTTTGTTTCTCATTCTAAATATATTTTCGCTGAAATGTTATTATCGGAAGGAAAATATAGTATCCATACAAGCATCTGTATGTACAGCTGTGAACATGAAAATAGCAGTACAAATTAGTTTGAGGTCATTTATTTATTTCCTATAAATCATACAAAATAAAATTTCTATATCAAATATCTACGAAGGGTTAGACAACTACGTAAATCCCCGATAATTATTGGAATAATTCGATTTTGAACAATAATCACAATTAAAAACATTAAATATTATATAGAAAGAGTGAATCCTAGCCGCCGTGATTGTTCAGAAAAGACCAATTGTAATTTTTGGCCTTAAATAAAAATTGGTGTTGATATATAGCAACATTGTACGACCTTCACCACCAGCTGTGCGCGGTTAAAAATCTATGAAATCTAATTCTTAAAAATTCAATGTGATTTTCGTATCAATAATTTAGGTGCACTTTTACACTTAACATTTTAATTGTAACGAATGATTAGTGTATGTGAAATTTAAATAATAAAAAAAAAAAAAAAACGAAAAGTTAGGAACTGTAATGAGAATAAGAAGATTGGCAGCGCTAGCCTTATTAAATTTGCTGAATAATTTGCTGCACGCCTGGCATTTGATAGCAGTCCTTGAACGAAATTTCAATTATATTTTACGAAGCATACTTCCAACGTTTTTCTCCGATACGATGGATGGCGAAGGTGGTGAACAACGAGATCCCATGGAACAACATGAAGCTGAGCCAATGGAAGAGGATATGGAAGATCAAGTAGTAATGGGTCTAGGCTACGATGACGAAACAGATAATGAAGATGATGCTTATGAAGACGAGCATGAGGATGACAACGCGTCAGATACGTCAAGTGAAACTGATTCTAATTATATAGTGGAAATGGATAGCGATGACGCATTTGAAAGCGATTATGTAGCGGGCTATGGTGGTGGCTACTCAACTAATTCAGAAAGCGATAGTGAAGTTGGCCACAAAACTTCTCGCAGCCATTGGAATGACGGTTCAGGATGTCGTGTACCTGTCATATCGTTATATGCTTTTAAACCACAGCGTTTGCTTAAATGCAACTACAAGAAATTTTGCCCACCAAGGGATTATCCTTTTGCGCGTAGTGGACATCGTGTAGTCGCATCGGAATCACACCTTTACACATTAGGAGGCTACAATCCAAGAAATAGAGAACATGGGACGGGCATGCTTTTCCAAGAGCTGTGGCGCTATAATTTCGCTACTAACCGATGGGTGCTATTGCACAATCCTACAACGAATCGAAATATGCCAAGGGAGTTAGCATCAAATGCGCTTATCATTAGCAACAATTTATTGATTGTAAGTATATTTTTTGACATCGTTAGCTACTAAATTTATCTTTGTGATTCCAGTTATCAACACATTGAATAAAATAATTGAAACAAATGGCATATAAAGTTTTTTTGTAACATACTCGTTTAAACATTTGCTTTTATTTCTTATTTTATTACTTAGTCATATGGCGGCACCGGCTATCCATTTGGTGAATCTTGCTCAAACGACTGTTATATATATCAAACAACAGGTAAAAAACCGAGTGTTAAGCGAATAGAGGCTACTGGTGATGCGCCAATTCCGCAATATGGGCCGGGAATAGTTTTACACGAACATTATTTATATACTGTTGGTGGAACAACTGGCTATGATTACTCTTGTGATGTGCATCGCTTAAATTTGCGCACACGAGTGTGGGAATGCGTATATATCTGTCGTCCAGATATACGCGAAGATCCAGAGGGGCGTTATCGTCACGAAGTTGTCTACGATGGGCAATACATATATGTGCTGGGTGGTGGTACATCGAATTTAGTGTATGATTTACAACGCATCCCCGCATTTAATTTAATTACAAACCGATGGGAATATTTCGTCACATTACCCGATCGAACATCACAAACAAATCTAACAATCGAGCGACAAAATTCCGGATATCCAAACCCACGAAAGTGCTTTTCCTGCGTACAGCACACGAAATCGAATGGTGAGGTCGAAGCATTCATTACAGGAGGCTTGCAGGTGCGTATTAATTAAATTTAGTATTATTAAATTATTTTTGAAGTTGGATATCCCTTTTCCATTTGCAGGCCGATCAAGTATATTTTTCAGATATATGGAGATTAAATTTTACTACTAAGCAATGGACACTTATAAAAACAGCGTCTCTACCAAAAGCTTTGTACTTCCATGCCGCAGCGCACAGTCAAAATGGTTGTATGTACATATTCGGTGGTATTGAATATGATGAAAAACGTATACGACGGTGCAATGACCTTTATAAAATGTGGATGACCATACCATTATTAAGTGAAATTTGCTGGGAGGCAGTGTTACATTACAGACCAAATCTCAAATTGAATGGCCACTCACAGCTGCTTAAAATGGGCATACCACTGCGCTTTGCACAGAGATTGTGGCATTCTTCAAAGGCCAAATGATTATACAATAAATGAAGAGATATATGGTATGGTATGTCATGTAACGAGCAATAAGAAGCGAAAAATTTTATGTTTCATTCTAGATATAATAACATAATTATTGTTTGCTAACAATTTGGGAATGACATAGTTTCATATGGAAGAAATGGAACCAAAAGAATAAACATAATAAAATAAGACATTAATAATGAGTAAAAATGAAAAACGCTAATTAATATGAAAATAAGAGTAATTATTTTTATACGCTACATATGTGTACGAGCAGTTGTGGCGATTTTTTTACAATATGGTTCATATACTGTCAATGGATGCTCAGATCACGAATTCAAGAAAATTGTACCATAAGAGTGGAAGCAGGATCAAGTGGCCAATCGGGCAACCAGACCAACACCAAATTTAAAAGGATAATAGTCTGCCGTCTGATTTAAAGTTGATATCCATGAGTCTATGCGTAATTAAATTCGCTTTTTCCAGATTAACGATAGAAACAAATTATTTTCAATAAAGAAAAGATACCAAGTTTTTAAATCAAGGCCGCGGTAATGTGCTAAATAGAGATTGGCCTCGAATGCCTGCAGTTTTTTTCTGTCCACTACTATATTTAGTTACATATATCTACTATATATGTGTATGTATAGTACACACATACATATTTAATTTAATGCAATACAACATTAGTAGAGAACGACCGCACTTCGGTTTCGGCCACATAAGTTTTTTTGGCTCCGGCCGAAGAAGAACCCACTCTTTGGCAGAACATTTCTTTCACATTTTTTGTTCAAAGTTTGTATTGAAATTTAGTATTTGTAATAGTTTTTGAATACTTCTATCAAAGCCCACATTTTACTTCATTCAGTGCTTTAGAATATTTGCTCTTCCATCGAGTGTGACTAGGGAGCAATTGCTGCAAGTCAGCTCTAAACCGATACACGGGGCCGAAAGATGAAAATGCTATTATAATAAACTTCAATTATTATCAATATAAAATTATTCAACTATAAGTATTCAATAATTACTACATGTATATATGTAAAAATAAGTTGAAATTAATATAGTTGATACTTATTTATGTATCTGTTTTGCTTTTTTATTATTAGAACAATACTCAATTTTTGAAAAAATCGTTGGTTGTTTATTACTTCCACCCTTTGAAAAGATCGGTTCTTCGGCCTTAAAATTTAATGTTCGGTCGTTCTCTAACCATTTGTAACCGCTAGTAAAGGAATCAAATAAAGCCACAACCCGAATGATGATAATTAATTAATTAGTTAGATATTCAAAACAATTTATTATTAATATTACTGATATCTAACTGTAGAAAGAATGTAAGATTTCAAAGAAATTTGTATGTATGTATATACATCTTTCGGCTCATACTCATTAACGTAATAATAATTCGATTTCGTACATTTGTAATCGAATTTAAAAACAATCTGATTTTAAATTACTTTTATTTGCATTTGTTTCAATTATAGATTTCAAAGCAGCAACTCTTTGCTAGCAAAAAGTTGTAAACACTTAAAAATTTAGTGGTAAACGATTTTTAATAAAGGAAGGAATACAGCGCAGTTGCAATTTTCAGCCAATAAGCTTTCATAAATACATACATACATACATCCAATAGAAACCTCTAAATATGCTCATGTATGTACTTCTAATTATTGCCATTGCGATTGTGCCTGAGATTTAGACTTGTACCAACAAAGAAATGTAAATATGTAATTGCTATAATAAATTAAAAAGAGTTTAATAGATTCATCGAAATGTAAACGTCTTTGTTTACGCGGAGTGCCTCCGCAGTGGTTAATAGAAAACGATCAAGGCCGGGGATGCGCCTTTTTATTGGCTGCATGCAAATTTGTTTGTTTCTCATTCTAAATATATTTTCGCTGAAATGTTATTATCGGAAGGAAAATATAGTATCCATACAAGCATCTGTATGTACAGCTGTGAACATGAAAATAGCAGTACAAATTAGTTTGAGGTCATTTATTTATTTCCTATAAATCATACAAAATAAAATTTCTATATCAAATATCTACGAAGGGTTAGACAACTACGTAA